>FXXK01001731.1:8805-38117 GCA_900184695.1 Betula pendula | reverse complement strand
TGTTGGAATTGCTATGGCCATACTAAAGAATTAAAGAGCATTCTCATTCCGGCTCCGCTACTATAGGATATCCCTATAGTGGGCCAAAGGATTTTTGACCATTTTATTGCTCACATCCGGCTCCCTACTTTGAGGAAAAAAGTAGGGAGCATGAAATGGCTTCCTACTAGTAGGGAGCCATTTCACTCCCTACTCTTCTTTTTTATAATAAAATATTAGTTTCTCTCTCATACTTTTTAAATTTTTCCAATTTTATTTGTTTTTCCCTTTTAGAGAAAGAATTAATTTTTTTAAAAAATATTAATATTTAAATGAAAAAGTCAAAGTGGATCCCTAAAGTAGGGAGCCGGATGTAGGTGTTTAGAAAAAGTGGCTCTCTAAAGTAAAGAAAACTGATTTTACTCCCTACTTTGAGGATAAAAATAAAGAGCCGGATGAGAATGCTCTAACACCATAAGGACATGTGTCATAAAGGTCAAGTGGGAAAATGTAAGAAAATCCCCTATATGGTATGACCTATATGCCACATGTATATATAGTTTATTATCTTTATTAATAAATATTACGGTGTACAGAAATTTATTCCACAATATGTTAATTAAGGTTATGGAATCAACTGTAATTGCAAATTGATCTAATTGCAATTAAATTGATTGTATATCAAATCAATTTATTCCTTGATGGGAGGAATAATTAAAGTATATAATTAATTGAGGGTCCCTGAGCTAGCCTATAAATATATAGCCTGTGTATTCCATCAATACGGCTTAAGGTTAGGAATAGGTAAGAAGATACCTCTATATTATATTATTATTTTCAAGGTTTTATTTTAGAGGTTCTTTAGTTCGCTTGAGCAAATATGGTTGAATGTAAACCTAAAACTATTTTACTTTTCCGCTGCACATTTAGCATAATATATTGTGTATATGCTTACATTGTATACTGAAGTTTTATTTATTTACTGTGTAGATTATGAGAAAATTGCTCATGTGAGACATAAATTAATAGTACTATCAAATTCTTACTTTGGAATCAATGGCCTCTTTTGCTGAAAGGTATACGCATTCAATCGCGTGGTGCCACCAATGAAATTCGTTTGGACGTTGACCAAAGCAATCCAGCAGAAACTACCAGATCAGGTATGTTATTTCCTAAACTTTCTTCTTTAAAGTTGGCTTGTGACAATGAAAATCATATTTTGGGTTTATTTATTTATTTGTTTTTTCGAATAAGTAAACTTTTTCATTCAACAACTGAAACAAAACAAGCAACCAGCCAAAATAGCTGAAACACATCAAAGGGGCCTACAAACGGACCCCTAGACTCCATCACCAAAGAACCACTTAAAAACAACGAGCTAGACTAAACACAGAAACAGAGCATCAAGTAGTACAATTGCAGACATTATGCAGCAACAGTGTTTTAAACCAGCAAATCCGCAGTAATGTTCCAATTTTGACGAAGGAAATAATCTTCCGGATTCTTCTTCAATCTACCGGTCCCCAAAATTCTGGAATGCACTTCCCAAAATTACCTTCAAGATCTGTTCATCTGTTTTTGGGTGACCACTATGCTTAGTTTCATTCTTAGGGCGCCAAATAAGGCATTTTTAAAAATAAATAAATAAATAAAGATTATTAATTAAATATTATATTTTTATTTAAAAATTATGATTCTTGCTTTTTTGGGATGCAAATTACCTATTCCAAGTTTTTTCTAACATTCCTTTTCAATTGATAATATGGTTAATCCATTTAATCTTTTTTGTGACATTGTTGATTTTTAGGTAGGATTTTTATAATTTAATTTTAAAAAACTTCTTTCTGCAGAAGCAAACTGTAACATGTATTTGTCAATAAAATTATATAAGCGATACTTGCATTAGGAAAAGAATCAAGTCTTTTTATATAATTTAATGTGTCAATGGAGCACTTTCTTCTTATTTGTAAAATTTCTTTTAAATTTTTAGTTATGAAAAATAAATCTAAACCATCAATAGTCATTAATATTTATTTAATGGGGGCCTTAATTAGAGAATATTGACTATAATTAAGGCGTTAAATATTTTTTTATGAAATAATCTTATTAATATTTATTAATTTGGGGCCTTAATTAGATAATATTTACTATAATTAGGGCCTTAAATATTTTTTTTTTAAAAAAAATATTTATGAACTAGGGACCTTATTAAATTAGAGGCCTTAGGCAGCCGCCTAACCCGCCTAAGGGTTGAGCCGCCCCTGGCTGTATCCCACTCTAACCACATCCTCCCAAACAAAAGGGGAGTTATCCACATTGCAACGATACATACTTGCCTTACCAATACGAGAGTTGAAGCTACACTAAAAAAAAAAAAGACGATCTCGGCTCTCAGTACCATTTTTGCAAAACAGGCACTGAACATAACCCTTGTGAGTCTGTGACCCCATTCGGCCAAACGCTTCCCAGTTGTTAGGCTCTTCCTCATAACTAGCCACAAGACAAAAGCCTGATTGGGGATAGCATATGGAAATCATACAAGCTGCCACAAGTCAACCACTAAATTCCTCCCCTTCAACAGATACTCTTGGATCCAGGCAACCCAGATGGAACCTGTGAACGAGCAAAGAGGCTCCAAACATGGCAACATTGAAGTTTGGTTCCAAACCTCCAAACTCTTCAAGTCCAAACACCCCTGTTTCTTTGGAAAGCAAACCTCATCCCAAGCCACTTTAGCTTTGCTGCACCAACACCTTTTCCATTTCTAAATTTCTGTTCAATAGCCTTAATAATCTTCTTAGGGAGGATGAAAATCCCAATCCAGAAGATCATTGTGGAAAACAGTAATTGAAGAGCGATTAATTCTTCTTTCTTTGTTGGCAACATCAACGCAGAAATTACTTTTGTCTTCTACTCAATATTTCCTAGTAAACATCAAATATGATGTAGTGCGGCGAGAAGTATGATTAAAAAAAACGGCAGCAAAAAGAAAATCAAGCAAATAATGATTAAGCTAATATGTGAAAGAAAAAATTCTCATGTTGCATACTTACAAAATCTTGAAGATTTTCCAGCTATTACACAACTGCTGCTACTACCGGTTAGAGTTTGTGTGATTTTCCAATATTTGTCCCTGAACGCGTGGTCAACATAGGCAATGAATATCTGCAAGCAGTAGCGAAGCTAGGAACTCATTTTTAAAGGGGCTGAACTAAAATGTAGCATTAAAATAATTTTTTTGTTCTCTTTATATAATATGTTCTAGCGTATATAAAATATATGATAAACATAATTCAAAATAAAACAAAAGAAAGAACAAAGTGGAGAAATAAATACCAGTGAAAACGCTGTTGTGTGTTCACTTAAACTGCAAAATTAAAGAACTAGAAGAAGATGCATTGAAGGGCAGCCTATGCAGGGAGTCAAACGGCGTTTAGAAACAAAGAGGACACAAATAGTTTGTAGAGAGAAGACACTAATAATAATAATAATAAAAGACCGGCTGGAAAATGCACTGAACTGGACAAAACACCGCTAAACTAGTGGAGAAACAAAGTGAACCGGATAAAACATCATTGAACCAGTCAAAGAAATGCAGTGATCCGGCCTAAAAAAACAATGAACCGAAAAAAAAAAAACCTACTGAACCGGTTGTAAAAGATGATGGACTGGTTTGGGAACACTCTGAACTGGTATAAAAGATACAAAACCGGTGGAAAGGTGATGAACTGGCCAAACGAGATCGGGACCGGTCACTAACACAAACAAAAAACCTAAGACTATCCTTATCCAGGATAAGGGAATAACAAGCACCTAGAAGCAAAGAAGGGTCTTCCCTGTTTGTGGAGACGCCGCTGGCGACATCACATAACCGTCGAAAAGAGAGGTGTACACCGCAAAACACCACAGACGTCGCCGAAGAGTCAACCGACTATCAAATCACCAAATACAACATCAGTGACTGCTGCCAAAATCCTGAGCCATTGGATGACCATCACCAATCATTGCGAGACATTGAGAACCACCGTGAAACAGCACGGTTTTGACCAGAAATACTGATCCCAATACCGAAAATCACGAAAAAAACCGGAACCACCACCAACAACAAGATAAACGAGCACTACAGAGACTTTCTTCTGCAACCTCGTCTGTAATGGGTACGAACGAGATCACCATAGAATGTCTCTTTTGCAAGCTCATCAACAATCTCATACAGACGCGCCGCACCAGGAATTAGTGTTTTTTTTTTAAGTTAACCTAGACTTGTACAAACGAGTAATGGGCTCAGTCATACGCCGCCTTATAATCTACATTAAATCAAATTCTGTTTTAAGGCTTGTGTCTTGGGTTTTTGAAGTCAAATTAATAAGGATTTTTTAAGACGATTTGGTTAAGAATTCGATGTGCTAAGAGAGGTTATTAGATTAAAGAGCCTTCATGTATCTCCGCTCTTAGAGTTTTTATTTGTAAACCACAACCGTTCTTCATCAACGTTTGAAGTATATCAGAGTTTCGATAAAGAAGGTCAAGAAGAAGAATTCCACATAGGTTCTGGAGTTACTGAGGTAGGAGGCAAGTGGGGTCGCTTATCCGGTACAAGAGGGAATCCGTTACAAAGGTTTTATAAGTTTGATTACTTATACACTTTAATTCTTCTTTAGTAGATTGATCTTCTGGGTTGACTGCCCTGTAGTGGTTTTTCTTTTTAAGGTTCAAAGAGTTTCCACTTCGTCACCAAATATCTGTATTGATTGTTTATTGCTTTTCATATATTTGGTGGTTGTGTGCATGTTGTGGTTGCTTCTTTTAAATTCCGCGTTATTTTGGCATACATCTATTCAACCCCCCTTCTAGTTGTTGTTTGGAATCTTGGGTTATTATTTTCACAACTCTTTGCTTACTCCTTAACTAAGTCTTCTGCGGGTTTAATGTGAGTGTCTAACGATAGGGTTTTGCTCTTCTTTAAAACCCTATGACCTCTATTAAACCCTAGGACCCTTGAAAAGCACCAAAATCCCCTATGAGAACCCCAATACTGCATGGGCTTGGTCGATCGAGCATCGACAGCGCATTGGCCGAGGGGTCATTGGAACTTTTGCCTCGATCTCAGTCGACCGAGTTTCTCGGGAACCTACTATCCCGAGCTCGGTTGATTAAGGGGGTATTGACAACACAACGGTTTTCTAAATTATGCTCCAAAACCTCGCCTTTTGGCCACTTTTCACTTCAACTAGCCCATAAACATCGTTTACAATGTGTATACGTTGAAAACTACCGATCACAAATGTTGAAAAACATCTAACTTTCAAATATATGAGCAAAACCCTAGTTTTGTAAAAACTCCATTTTTATACTTTTTTTTTGTCTTTTTTATTTATTTATGTTTATATTTATTTTTAAATATAGATAATAAAATTTAAGCAACGCAACGACGCATTTACACGTATTTTCCAAGTGCCATCCAAACCCATTTTTAGACTTTTATCAAAATAACTATTACAACCTTATTTCTATCACAACCTCAATACAATAGTACAACCACTCATGTGGTATCACAATATTGTCAATAGTTTACTATAATATAGCTATGTATAACATTATACGAGCATTATAACAATGCTATAATAGCAATAAACGGACAAAGCGAAAGCCCGAGAGTTTATACCTCTTGAAGCTTTGTCTTGCGAGTACCTCCTTACACCGCACGTTGGGATTTCACTTTCGTTCAGCTTCTCTATTAAAAACCTCATCTCTCAGCCTCTGACGTTCAAAATGGATGAACATGGTTTCTGTAAAAATATTTGCAATGTCTATTTATAGAATTTACGTCAGTCGATCAATCTTCTTCATCACGTCCACAAATCATGTGCCACGTGTCTCGATCGATTGAGCGATATTAACTCGCAATAAATGGGTGTCAGATCAGTCAAACTTCGAGTCAAACTCCGTCTACTCAGCTGCGTTGTTCAGGTTGTGCTCGATCAATCAGGATTAAAATTCTGCCGCCACAAATTCCTGACCATGACACGTGTCCTCTCTCAATCGATCGAGCTAGTTGCGAAAACCTTAATTTTCGTGTTTTTTACCCCGTTTTTTCTTCCTTTTCGTCCTATCTTCCTTAAGTCCTCCGATACTCCATCTTAGAGCAGTCTTGGTGAATATTTTATTGTACTTTGTTATTTTTTAATAATTATTTTATGAGTAAGTATTAGTTTAAAAATCTCTCTCCCCCCCCCCCTCTTCTCTCTCGTCCCTCGCTACGGCGCGCTGGAGGGCGTGTGTCTGCACTCGTCTTTGCCTGTTTTCTTCCGTTGTTTTCGTGCCCTGATGGGTTTTCGGAGGTGGTGTTCTGTTGAGTCAAAACGTTTTGACTTGTTTGTTGAGGGCGGTTCTACGGGTTTAAGAATTAGTGAGTCGAGTAGGGGGATCACCCACTTCATTGCCCTGAATGGTAAGGATTCACGTTGGCTTTTAGTTACTTTGGAGGAATTGCTCGCTGCGAAGGATTCTGCAGTGTTTTGGAGGCGTTCTTGTACTGGATTCCCAAGCTCCTTTGCCCAACGCAGTGCCAACAAGCATGGCAGATTTCTAACGGTGGAGAATTACGGGGAAGGAAGACGCAGAAGTTTTATTCTTATTCCGGAAGGCAGGAAAGGAGAAGGATGGAAATCCTTCCGGTCGGAGTGGCGGTAGGCCTTTGGCTTCTCTGTCGCTGAAGCCGCCGAGCTCCGGCAAATTACCTGAATCTACAAGGCAGCGGTCGTATGTAGAAATGGTTTTGGCTCCATCTTGCGTGCCGGGACTGACGTCGATGAGGACCAAGCCCAGTGGGGAAAAGGAAACTAAGAGGCAGGAGAAGGTAAAGGCACAGAAGCCGAGGTGGCAGGCGATGTCTGCCTAGCTAGTTGTGCCGAAATCTGCAGCCGTGGATCCTGCGATGGGACGTCCCGTCTTTTCAACGTAGATAGCTTCCTTTCTCGAGGGAGATCAGCTCTTTGATTTCAAAGATACGTTGCTTCATATCAAAGGAGACGTGGAAAGTTGTATTTTCTGGCTGGAATTGGGTCGGAGCCTACCTTCCTGTGGGCTCCTGGGTGCTGCTCCTAAGCCCAACCCCAAGATCCACTTTGGCTCTTCTAACACTGGCAGCCCTGCTAAGAATAAACAGAAGAGTGGGCTTGTGGGTTCTAGGCCCAAAGTCTTCAAATTTGCAGTGGGTAAACGAGGCCCGGTTCTTCCCTTATGCAAGCCAGCCTTTAAGCCCAATCGATTGGATAAAGGAAAGGCAGTCCTTGAGGGCCCAAAGCCCACTTCGTCCAAGGTCTCGAAAAAGGTATGGGTCTCGGTGAAGCCCACTTGTTCTGGTGCTACCGTAAGGGCTCCGGTTGTGAACCCAGGTCCGACTACGGGAATGGATATCTCCGATGGGCATTTGGCTTCGTCCTCTTCCAGTGCTCCAACGGTGCGTGGTGTGGAGACAAAGATGCCGGTTTCGGCAGTGGGTATGGATCCCTCCGTTGGGCTATTGGCGTCGTCCTCTTCTACGGCTCCGACTGCTACCGCACCTCTTCGTAAGTCCCCGTCGATTCCTCTCTGTTTACATGAAGCTCCGGAGGTGCTGTTGTGGAGTCAGAGCTGCCGGTTTTGGCTGTGGGCATGGTTTTATGCGATGGGCTTTTGACGTCATCCTCTTCTAATGCTCTGAAAGCCATTGACCCTCCTCGAAAGTCTTTGTCGTCTCCTCTTAGTTTTCCAGAAGCTCCGGCGGTGCTGGTTGTGGAGTCAGAGAAGCCGGTCATGTCTATGGAGGTTACTTCTGGGCTGGAGGTAGGGCTGGATTCAGCCGTGTTGGTTTCTGAGGTGGTGGATTCAGCTTCCTCATCCGAGATGATTGGGTCGGAGCTGGCTAGGGTCCCGGAGATGTCTTATGCTGTTGAAGCTACAGAGATTGATATTGAAATTGCCGGGGGTGCAGTGGCTTCCAAGATGGTTGGGTCAGAGTTGGCTTTGATCCCAGAGCGGTCTGTTTCTGCTGAAGCTGCTGGGGTTACTGTTGAAGCTGCTGGGGTGGGGATGACTCCCGTATTGGCCCCCCTCAATGGTTTGTTGGATCCTCTTCTCAAACAGCTCTCTGTCCCTAATAACCCGGGTGATATGATGCCTTCCCCCACTGTGGTTTCCCGTAACAGTGGGGGTTTGGACTTGGATGGTTTGGTGGAGCAACCTTCCCCTTTGCTTTGCTGTCCAACATATAAGGCTAGGGGTAAGGCTGGTGCACAGTCTTCTGATTGGATTTTGCAGCTTGTCATGGTGTTCAGTCGCATTATGGGTCTCTCTTGCGACGGTTTTGAAGGGAGACTCTTAACTCTATTCAAAGATATCATTGCAAGCAATGGTGGGAAGACATCGGGGTCAAGCTCGCGTGCGAGCAAAAAAGGTACGAGGGAATTGAATAATTTGTTTAGCTCCATTAATTATGATGCGCGTAGTGGTGGATCATCCCGTGGTAGGAATAAGGTGAGGGTTCATAGAGGTTTTTTATGAAGCCTTCCATAATTTCGTGGAATGTCCGCGGGCTTAATGAGATTGGCAAGCGGATGAAAATTAGAAATCTCCTTAGATAGTGGAAAGTAGACATTGTTTGTTTGCAGGAAACAAAGTTGGCTGATGTCTCTAGTATTACTGTGAGAAGTTTGTGGGGCTGTTTATTTGCTGATTGGTGTTACCTAGCTTCTAGAGGAGCTACTGGGGACATTCTTCTTATGTGGGATAGGAGGGTTGTGGAGAAGGTTGAGTCATATGTGGGGGAGTATGTCGTTGCTTGCTCTTTCAAGAATGTGGTTGATGGCTTCTCCTGGGCTTTCGCAGGAGTTTATGGTCCTCACATTATCAGTTCTAGAAGTCTTCTTTGTGATGAGCTAGCTGGTCTTATGTGTTGGTGGGATTTGCCTTGGTGTATTGGGGGTGATTTTAATGTTACTCGATATTCGGATGAGAGCTTGGGGGAAGCCCGCTTTTGCCCTGCTATGTTGGAGTTCTCGGATTTTATTTCTGAACAACACCTCATGGACCTTCCCCTTGCTGGGGGGACGCTTACGTGGTCCAACTCTGTCTCTTGGTCCCGAATTGATAGGTTCCTTGTTTCTCCGGATTGGGAAGCCAAGTTTCCTGGCCTTTTCCAGAAGAGGATGCAGAAACTTTGTTCTGATCACTTCCCATTCTTCTTGATTGTGGAGGTATTATAGGGTAATCACGATGGCATGTCTTCTTCTAAGATTGTCCAAAGTAAGGATCTTTCTTAGAGCTGCCGCCCAAGCAAAAAAGGCCACTTTCATAGGGGCCTTGGTTTTCCAAATGCTCTTCCAAGGAAAAGGAGGAAAATTGGAGCTTTCTTTTGCACATGCTGAGAAGATGTGGCTTTGGGGAGAAATGGTGTTCTTGGATTGATTTTTGCATCTCTTCAGCGCGTTTCTCTGTTTTGGTTAATGGTTCTCCAGCTGGTTTCTTTAGCAGCTCCCGTGGTCTACGGCAAGGCGATCTTTTGTCTCCTCTCCTGTTTGTGGTTGTTATGGAGGCGCTAAGTAAGATGCTCACTATCTCTGTTAACAGGGGTCTTTTCTCAAGCTTCTCTGTCGATTCTAGAAATTCAGCAGCAGTGCACATTTCTCACTTGCTTTTTGCAGATGATACTCTAGTTTTCTGTGGGGCTAACCCTGATCACCTGCGCTACTTGCGTGTGTGTTTCCTTGCTTTTGAAGGGGTCTCTGGCTTAAAGGTTAATCTGCCCAAATCAGAGTTGGTTCCTGTCGGAAATGTGGTTGATGTGGAGGGTTTGGCTGACATCTTGGGTTGCAAGGTCTCCTCTTTGCCTTTGAAATACCTTGGTCTTCCGCTTGGTGCGAGTTTTAAGGCCAAGCTTATTTGGAATGGGGTCATTGAGAAGATTGATCGTCGGTTGGCTAGTTGGAAACGGATGTACTTAACTAAGGGGGGTAGGATTACCCTTATAAAGAGCACTCTTTCTAATTTACCGACGTATTTGCTGTCTCTTTTCAGTATCCCTGCTAGCGTGGCTAACCGTATTGAGAAGCTCTACCATGACTTTTTATGGGGGGATTGGGTGATGAATTTAAATTTCACTTGGTTCAGTGGTCCAAGGTTTGTTCTCCTATTTCTGAGGGAGGATTGAGGATCCGGAGCTTGAGGACCTTTAACAGGGCCTGTTAGGGAAGTGGTTATGGCGTTATGAGCATGAGAGGGGGGCTTGGTGGAGAACTGCTGTGGATGCTAAATTTGGTAGTGTGGGGGGTGGGTGGTGTTCTCTTGCTCCCTCTGGGCCGCACGGTGTGGGATTATGGAAGAATATAAGGCACAGGGTTGGAGCTTGTTCTGTAGATACACCAGATTTGAGCTGGGAGATGGGTCTAAGATCAGATTTTGGGATGATACGTGGTGTGGAGAGTTACCCCTTAAAGTAGCTTTTCCGGCCTTATTTGTCATAGCTCGTGAGAAGAATGCTTTCGTGGCTGATCATCTGGACTATTCTAGTGGCTCCCTTCAATGGGATGTCAGTTTTATTGGAGCAGCTCATGATTGGGAGTTAGATACTATGGCCTCCTTTTTCACCCTGTTATATTCCATTCAAGGGAGAAGGGTTGGGGAAGATAAGCTTTGGTGGATCCCCTCTCGCAAGGGAAAGTTCGATGTTAGATCCTTTTACAGGACCCTTGTGTGTAATAATGTTCCTCCTTTTCCTTGGAAGAGCATTTGAAAAACCAAGGCCCCTTTGAAAGTGGCATTTTTTGCTTGGGCGGCAGCTCTAGGAAAGATCATTACTTTGGACAATCTTAGAAGAAGACATGTTATCGTGATTAACAGATGTTGTATGTGCAAAAGACATGAAGAATCTGTGGATCATCTTCTTCTTCATTGTGAGGCTGCCTGTGTCCTATGGAACACCATCTTCAGCCGCTTTGGATTATCTTGGGTTATGCCTCTTCGAGTGATTGATTTGTTTGCCTGTTGGTGGACTGGAGGTGAGAGCGAAATGATCGCACCTTCGAAGACAAAGAGAGATCGATTGAAGAGCTCAAGTCCTTTTTTTTTAATTCTCTGTATTCTTTGACTTTTGCTTATTTAGCTCCTGTTGTTTTAAGCTTTAATGATTTTCTTATACATTTCTCTTCCTCTTCTTAGGGGGTCTTTTGTATACTTCCTGTGTACCAGGGCTGCGCCTTTTTTGCACTTTTAATATATTTTCTCTTACTCATCAAAAAAAATTATTTTATGAGTTGTATTTTCTAGGGCGGTGCAATAATAAATGAACTGGTACTTCCTCCCTTTGTAGCAAGGTGGAGGTTGAGATCATGGGTTCGAGTCCCACGGGGTGCGTAACTTACCAATCAAAAAACAATAATAAATGATATGAATTAAAACATATAATTTGGAGGGATAGGGTATATTACTTACTACAATCTCTAAGCAAAATAAGGCTAAATGTATGCTAGACACTTGAATCAAGAAAGTTGAGTAGATACTAGCCTCACACTTAACTAGTACAAACTACCCTAGTTAGGAGTGAAAGAAAAGAGAATGCTATAGAAATATAAAATGCGGAATAAAAGAAACAAAAGAATAAATAAACACAAGAAATTTACGTGGTTCGGTCTATGACTTACATCCACAAGATAAAACCCAAAAGGCTACATTATACTCTTATTCACTTGATATATTACAATATATGAGACTCAAATTTGATTACAATCAAATCAATCAAATTTGATTACAATCAAATCAATCAAATTTGATGGAATATATGAGACTCAAATTTGATTACAATCAAATCAATTAGATTTGATGGTAATCAAATGTGATTATAGGAGATTACACAACAAATCTTTGAAATCAAATCCCATAATATACTCTAACATCCCCTCTCAAACTCAAGGTAGAAGATTTTGAATCTTGAGTTTGATTCATTTTTTTTTTTTGTTGGAGACAGTAGCAGGCAGCGGTGGAGGCCGGAGATGGTAGCCAAAAATCGTTGGAGTTGGTAGTGGCCGGTGGCGGTGACTTGAGATGGGTCTTTAACAACAATAAGCCGAAAATCTTCAAAAGGGCCAACTATGGGCCAAAATAAGAGCCAACAAATGGCTAAAATGAGGCCAACTATGAGCCTTAAATGAGCCTGAGTCTTTAAACAATACCACAAAGGCCAAAAATTGGGCCAAGAAGAAAGCCAAAAAATGGCTGAAATGAGGATAACTATGAACCTTTAATGGGCCCGGGTCTTCAAACAATACCACAAAGGCCAAAGAAATTGGGCCAACAAAGGGTCAAAATATGGGTCTAAGTCAACAATAAGACCAACAATAGACCAAATAACCAAGCCAGTGGGCAAAAATATGGGGCATTTTGGCCTTTTTTTTTTTTTTTTTTTTACGGTTTCTCTTGTCCTCCTCTTTTAATTTTTTTTTTTCATAACATAAATTCAAAAACAAAGTACACTGAGGACTGCATCACAAACTCACTCACAAACCCATGAACAATTCTCAGTGAAAAACATAACATGCTGAATAGTATGCTGAACCACAAGTAGGAGGGACTGGGTTGTGGTGGTGTGAACCTTGGGGGCCAATGATGGTAACGACCTAGGTAGCTGAGGACGGAAGGAGCAGGCACCGGAGGTGTCAAGGTAGACGGCGACGATTTTGGAGAGTCTGGAGCGAGATCCGTTGGAGGAAACGAAGGTGACGGTGGATTCGTCTGAAACCGACGGCGCTAGACTCGATGAAACAGAGAGACGGAGGACACGGATCTGCTGGTGTGAGAGGAAGATGGCGGCGATGCTTGATAGATCGGCTGTGACAGGGATCGATGGCGGCACGGTGCATCGAGGTAGACGATGGGCCACTACTGAAGGAATGATGCCAAAAGGAAACAGTTTGCATAAACCCCAACAAAATCTAGAGCTCTTGACAAAGTGAAGCGGAAGAACGATGCTTTATGAGAACTGAAGCACCTTGAATGAAATCCAAAAGGGTTTTTTTTTTCTGGAACAAAACGAGGAGAAGAAAGAAAAGAAAAATAAAATCAAAATTCTACAGGATCAAAAATTGGCGTATACCATGAAAGAAAAGAGAATGCTATAGAAATATAAAATGCGGAATAAAAGAAACATAAGAATAAATAAACACAAGGAACTTACGTGGTTTGGTCTATAACCTACATCCACAGGATAAAGCCCAAAGGGCATTATACTCTTATTCACTTGATGTTTTTACAATATATGAGACTCCTATTTATAGGAGAATTAGGGTAGATAAGTATGATAATCAAATCTGATTATAGGAGATTACAATTAATTACGACAAATCTCTGAAATCAAATCCCACAATATGATGTTGAATGTAAGTTGACCTTTCCTGACTTATCCCCTTTTTTCTGTGCCTCTAAATTTTTCAGTTAAGCTATGAGGAACTGGTCGTGGGCTTCTTATTTAGAGAAGAGCATATTCATAATGTAGATTATGATGTTGAATGGATTATAGATGTAGCTAATTCTAAAAAGAAGTTTCTTATTACTTACAGAAAAAAGTGATTCTAGTCATGGGAATATTGCAGTGCTTGCTCCATTGCGCCAATTGGTTTCAAATCTACTTAACATCTCCGGTATACTATTTCTTAATTTATTTTTTGAAACTTCCTATTCTTCATTTTGTTTTGTGTTTTTTTTTTTTTTTATTAGTTTCATTTAGTTACTTAACATCCTTTGTACTACTGAGAAAGGAATTGAGCATTTTAATGAAATGAAGTGGATCCATGACCATTGGCATAAGCTTCTTGTTCTCATGTGCAAAGAGATATCAATGTCAAATATGCAACAGAGGCAGAAAGGTTGCGTTGATGAAGCCGTCTTCTGTGCTATCAAGAATGGGAATTTTGAGTTTCTTTTTCATATTGTGAAAGCAAATTCAGATCTTCTGTGGAGCTCTGATAGAGAATCAAGAAACATATTCTTGCTTGCTGTCTTACATCGCCAAGCTAAAATCTTTAGCCTTATCTACAAGCTTAAAGAGAAGAATGTTATGATGCATAATAGCGATGTCTACGGCAATTTCATTTTACATATGGCAGGGATGCCAGCAGCTTCCACTCTGTCTAATAGCATCCCAGGTCCAGCCTTGCAGATGCAAAGAGAACTACAGTGGTTTAAGGTCATATCTCTCACTTTATATTTCTCATTTTATATTTTTCTCGTTTATATATAGTTCCATGTTTTGGATAAATAACTGGTATACTTTCACTGCTAGCTATACGTGACAAATTCCAGCGATTTTAGAACCGAGAAAGGAGAGTAGAAATGTGGGGAGAGAAAATGGAGTAGTTATCAAAAGCTTGTATTTTTAAAGCAAGTTATATTTGGTAGATTTGAGGGTAGGCGGTTTAAATACTGATTCTTACCCACTGTTGGCTTATGCATCTTTCCTGGCAGAAAAATTGATGAAAAAGACACTTAAGAACACACTCATCCGTTATACTTTCATGGCAGAAAAATTGATGAAAAAAAATAATGGCATTTTGGGAAATAATGCATGAAGTTGAAGGTAATTTGGGAAAGAAGACAGCAAAAATGGCACGTGTGGCACAGGCTTTTCTGTCAATAAGACAAAATAGTCTAACGGATGGGTTAGATTGGAAATTGTGGAAACTTTGTATGGGTACATTGTAAATTTTTAAACATTGGAAGTGATGTTAAAAAAGAAGTGAAACATTAGGGAGGTAAAGTGTATTTTTCCCTTCTTTTTAAGGTCTCAACCAAAAAACAAAACAAAAAACAAAAAAAAACTAATGATTTTTCCCAAAAAAAAATTTCAGCCAAAAACATTTTTCTTCAAAAATTATTTTACCTCAAAACAAACGCGACCTACATTTTTTCATGTCGACCAACCCCCAGACATTTTTGAGATAATATTTTACCTTAAAATAGACCTAGTCTAATAATAGAAAGAAACAAATAAACAAAAAGTAAACTAAATGAAATGAGATCAAGTTGAAAAAAATAGTAACCTGAGATTGTTTATGCTAAATGTTGTCTTTGAATTTTGATACCATTTAGTAAATGGTTATGTTATTAGGGTTACGTGAAAAGAAAGAGGAGGCACGTTATATATTGTCTTACGTAGCCTACCTCACACATATTATTATATAGGCTTTGAAAAGTATTACAATGATCACAATACCCTCAAGCCCTAATACATTATTCTAACACTCCCCCTCAAGCTGGAGCATATATATCATATTATAAACCCAGCTTGTTACAAATAAACTCTAACTGGTTCCGACATAAAGCTTTTGTAAACACATCAGCTAACTGGTCTCCAGACTTCACGAATGTTGTCGATATATCTCCATCAAGTATCTTGTCTCTGACGAAATGACAATCAACCTCAATATGCTTAGTCCTTTCATGATAAAACTGGATTAGATGTAATATGTAAAGCAGCCTGATTATCACAAAATAACGGAATAGGAGTAGGAGCTGAGAACCCAATCTCTTGAAGAAAATGTTGTAACCAGGTCAACTCAGTAGCAGTATGAGCCATTGCCCAATACTTTGCTTCAGCACTAGATCGTGCCACTACTGTTTGTTTCTTACTCTTCCAAGAGACAAGATTACCGCTGAAGAATGTGCAATAACCTGTAGTAAACCGTCTATCTGAAGGAGAACTTGCCCAATCTGCATCAGTAGAACCTTCGACTCTAAGATGTCCATTTGGTCTATATAGTATTCTTAGACCAGGGGCTCTCTTCAACACCGAAGAATGCGAGTAACAGCTTCCAATGTGAAACTCGAGGAGCTTCCAAGAGCTAACTAACAACACTAACTGCATATGAGATATCTGGTCTGGTGATAGTGAAATAGTTCAACTTCCCAACTAGACGGCGGTACCTACTAGGATCTTCAAATATTCACTCATCCTTCAATAATTCTTTTTTGATCCATCGGAGCATCAACTGGTTGAGAACCCAAGAGACCTATCTTAATAAATCAAGCGCATACTTTCTCTAAGATAAGTTGATACCTGTTCGGGGATCTAGCAACTTCAATACCTAGGAAATATCGAAGTTTGCCCAAAATCCTTTGTATGAAACTGCTGCTGTAGAAACTGTTTTAAATGGGCAATGCCTCCTGAATCATCTCCAGTAAGAATGATATCATCCTACATATACCACAAGAAAGATATAGCCTATACTAGTGTGTAAGTGAAATACTGAATGATCCGTCTGACATCTCTGAAGACAAACTCAATACCGCTTCAGAGAATTTTCCAAACCATGCCCTCGGTGATTGCTTGAGACCATACAATTCCTTTTTCAACTTACAGACACGGCCCTGAGACTCCCCCTGAGCAACAAACCCAGGTGGTTGCTCCATATAAACCTCTTCATGCAAATCCTCATGTAAAAATGCATTTTTGACATCCAATTGAAACAAGGGCCAATCCAGATTAGTAGCCAAAGAAATAAGAAATTGAACAGAAGAAATTTTGGCAACTGGTGAGAAAGTTTCAGCATAATCAATACCGTACGTTTGGGTATAGTTCTTAGCAACGAACCGAGCTTTCAATCGTTCAACGGAACCATCAGGATGAAACTTAACTGTGAATACCCATTTGCAACCAACAGTCTTCTTATGAGGTGGTAAGGGAACAAGCTCCCACGTCCCATTTTGATGCAAGGCCCTCATTTCCATTCCATAGCTTGCCTCCAACCAGAGTGAGATAAAGCATCATGCATCGTCTTTGGAATGGAAATACTAGAGAAGTGGGAAATAAAACAAGATAGTGAAGAAGATAAAGAACTAGCGGATACAAACTGACTGATAGGATGGTGAGTAGTGCAAGAACGTGTACCTTTCCGTAGATCAATGGGCAAGGAGGCTGATGCAGGATCTGGAGACGATGAGGATGATGGTAGAGGAGCAAGAGCGGATGGGCGTGGTCGACACGTATAAACCTGGAGTGGAGCAGGCGAGCGTGGTGGAGACAATACTGGAGGAGCAGAGACAGGCTCAAAGAGAAATAGAACAGGCAGCGGAATGGACGCGACATCAGGTGCGAGAGAAGAGTCACCCAAAGAAGTAGGAGTAGGAAAGTAGGGGAGAGACTCAACAAATGTGACATCAGCGCTAGTGAAGTAGCGTCGAAGAACAGGACTACAACAACGATATCCCTTCTGAGTGGTGGAATATCCAAGAAATACACATTTAGTAGCACGAGGATCAAGTTTATCAAAACCGGGACCTAAATTATGGACATAGCAAACACACCCAAAGACCTTAAGGGGCAAGGAGAACGGGGAGGAAGAAGGATATAAAAGAGAATGAGGAGAGACACCATCTAAGACCGAGGAGGGCATCCGATTAATAAGATAACAATCAGTGAGAACAGCATAACTCCAAAATTGTTTGGTGACATGCATATGAGACAAGAGACAACGGGTAACATCCAATAAATGACAATTCTTGCGTTCAGCTACACCATTTTGTTGTGGAGTGTGAGCACATGAGGTTTGATGGATAATGCCTTTATCAGACAAATAAGAGGCAAAAGAACCAGATGTATATTCTTTGGCATTGTCTGAACGCAAGAGACGGATTTTCTGAGCAAATTGAGTCTTAACCATATTGCGGAAAAGTTGAAAAATAGAAAATAACTCGGTACGATTTTTCATTAAAAATAACCATGTCATACGAGAAAAATCATCCACAAAGGTCATAAAATAATGGAATTTATTGGATGTTATATTAATGGGACCCCATACATCAGAATGAATCAACTCAAAAGGACTCGAAACCCTACGAACAACTCGGGATGGAAAAGAGACACGATGGTGCTTACTAAGCTGACAAGCTTCGCAAGATACAGACAACTCAGAACGAAGACTAGGGACTTGATGCTTCAATGTAGGAAGAGAAAGATGACCAAGACAACAATGCCATTGAAGAGCGGAGGTCGACGACTGCAAAGCGCGAGAGGCGGGTGTAGGTGCGAGGTCTAAATAATATAATCCACCAACTTCATGCCCCATACCAATTATCCTCCTCGTCTTGAGATCCTGAAAAATACACAAAGATGGGTAAAAACTAACTGAACAATTAAGGGCTTTGGTAATTTTGCTAATAGATAACAAATTAAAGGGAAAATTAGGAACATGTAGAACAAACAACAACTCAATGTCAGGACTCAAATGGGTAGTGCCTGAGCCAGCCACTTGGGAAAGGGAACCATTAGCAAGGGTGACACTTCAAGGTGTATCAACAGAATGATAATTAGAAAGGGAAGTAGACGAACCAGTCATGTGTTCATTTACCCAGAGGTCGCTAGTGGAGGATAAAAGACAGTGAGATGCAGTACCTGACTGAGCAAGAGTAGCAGTGGAAGAGGAAGGAGCTCGCTTATGGGCTAAGAACTGGGCATACTCATCTTTCGGAATGGAGATCAAATTACACTCCAAATTGAGGCTTGACGGAGCAGGTGGTCCAGAGGTGGCTAGAGAATTTGATGGAGAAGACACCTGATTGGCAAACCCAGATGGTGTGCCATGTAGATCCCAACAATAATCTACAGAATGATTGCTTCGACCACAATGAGTGCATTTGCAAGACCCATGACCGCCAGGACGACCACCTCCTCGAGAATCACGTCCACCTCGAAAACCACGACCATGTCGACTGACACGTCCTCCACAAGAACTACTAGAACCACCACGGGCAGCAATAAAAGCAACGCGATCACCCTCACATTTAGAATTCAACGGCGGGCCATGATAAGAGAGAGTAGCACGCTGAATCCAAGAAAAAACCTCAGGGAGAGAAGGGAGATCTGAACCACCCAAGATCTGTGCACGAACTGACTCATACTCGAGTTTCAAACCGAGAAGAAACCGAACCACATCCACATCTTGACGTTGCTTGCCCATTTTCTGTAGATCAGTTGAGAGTAGTTGATACATGTCCCGCTCCTTACGGATGGCCACAACCTGATTGTAATACTCGTCCACAGGCTGAGCACCTTGCTCGAGTCCAAAGTATTGTTTGCAAACTTCATAAATGCGAGTAATATTGCCAGTACCAGAATACATATGACTAAGATGATCCTAAATATCCTTACCAGTAGGAAGATAAATACACGAGGATCCAATGTGAGGTTCAACACTATTCAGCATAAGAGAGATAATCTGATTGTCTTCCTGATCCCAAAGGCTGGTGGAAGTAGATTCAGTCGGTTTGCCTAATTGCAAATGAGTATACATACCCTTCCCGCGCAAGAATACCTCAACTGAACGTGCCCAATAGACATAATTTTTGCCATTTAATTTCACAGATGTCATTGGTATATTACCCATAGAAGCCAAAGTGGGTAAATCTGATTTAGTAGTAGTAGTAGTAGTCATGCTGAGTTGAAACTACCACAAAGTGGTACCAACAAGAAGAGGAAAGCCCAAAAACACAACACAAGCAATAAAGTGTGTAAAAAAAAAAAAATGCGGAGGAAGATTCCCATTACGGTGCCCTTGCTCTCGGCACAATGATCTGTACCGAACTCCTGTTGTCACTTCTGTAACTCCTTTCCATAACTGCTTGCGAGAACTCCATAAAATACTCTAGAGAGAGAAGCTCTCTCCTCTCTCTAGAAACTAAACCCTAAATCACCTCTCCCCACCGCCTTCTAAGCTCCCCTCCCCTCCACCTCCTTAGGGGAGGAGGGAGGCCTCCCTCCTCCCCCCCCTTCTCTGTTTTCCTTTTCTTCTTGCCGCCCCTCCCTTCTCTGTTTTCTTTTTCTTCTTTTGGTTTCTTCTTGCCGCCCATCAGCTGCTGCGCCGCCCACCACCACCGCTCCACGCCTCAGCTTCGCCGTGCGTCGCCTCGTCTGCCGCTAGCGTCTCTGGCGCATCTCCTCTCCATCTCGCCCTCCAGCGCGTTCTCCGGCGTGTCCCAGATCTGCCGCTGGAGCTCCTGTTCTGTCTTTCCGCCACTCTCCCGCTCCGCCACGCTCTTCCTCCCGCTCCGCCGGCCTCCCCGCTTCACGCCGCTTCCTCTAGCGCTTCCGGCCGCTCCACGCGCCGACGGGTGATGTCCAGATCTGGTTTTTCCAAACCAAATCTGGCATCTTCAGCCGCGTTTCCCCACTGACGCGCCTCGCCTGCCGCCTCCTTGCATCACGCCGTTGCTCTCTGCGCCTACGGGATGTCCCTGCGCCGGCGCGTGGTCTCCACGCGCCGGCGAGTGGTCTGCTCTCGCCGGCGCGTGGGATGCACGCGCCTCTCCGACGACGCTTTCCACCTCCGCCGCTGCTGATGGGTTTGGTTTGAGGGTTTTTTTTTGTAATTTTTGGGCTTTTCTGTATTTTCTTGGGTTTTTGGGCCTCCTTGTGGGTTTGGGCTTCGGGTTTTGGGCTCGAGGGTTTCCAGCTTGTAGGTTTGGGCCTCGGGTTTTTGGGCCCGAGGGTTTGCTTGTTGGTTTGGGCTTCGGGTTTAGGGCTCGTGGATTTCCTGCATGTAGGGTTTGGGTTTTGGGTTTTAGGCCTGCTTGTGGGTTTGGCCTTCGGGTTTTGCTCGAAGGTCTGCTGCTTGTAGGTTTTGGGCTCGGGTTTTGGGCCGAGGGGTTCCTACTTGTTGGTTTGGGCTTCGGTTTAGGGCTCGTGGATTTCCTGCTTGTAGGGGTTTGGGCCTTTGGGTTTGAGGGTTTGGCGTTTGTGCCTCTTGTGTATACTGCCTGTGTACTTTGGGGCGCCTTACGCTTTTAATAAATTTACTTACTTATCAAAAAAAAAGTGTGTAAAATGAACAAAAAAGGGCACAAATAAACCTGGACCGAGGCTGAAATGAGCTGAACTGAGCCAAAAAGGGCCTAAACCAAACTGAACCGGTCTGAAATAAACAAAATCGGGTCTAAACTCGCCTGAACCGAGCCTGAAACAAGCTGAACCGGTCTAAAATGAGATGAACCGGGTCAGGAACTGGCTGAACCGGATCGGGAATGTCTGAACCGGGTCTGGAACTGTCTAAACCGGATCTGGAATGTCTGAACTGGGTCTAGAACTGGCTGAACCGGTAACTGACCGGCTTGTGCGAACTGAACTGATCCGGGTCGAGTTAAACCGCGGGTCGGGTTGACCAGGAACACCGAGCGGGCTGAACTGAACCGAATGAACTGGGTTGACCCTTGCGGGTTTGAGTGACCTGGCCCAATGCAGATCTGGGCTGTAGAGGATCTGGCCCAAGGACTAACCGGGATATCCTATTCCCGGTTAGGATATCCTTGTGCCGGAGGGAGGGGCAGGGGCACCCGGACCAAACATGGAGGCGTCTTCGCTAGAATTTACTGGACTTACCGCCGGTGAGATGCAGACCTTGGCCGCGACCACGGACAGCAGCGACAACCGGAGACGGCCGCATGACCACGTCAATTCAATCTTCACGACCCACTCACTGAACAAACCACCGGGGAGAGCCACACCACTTAAAACGCGGCTCCAGCAACGCAGACAGACGCCAACCTCACAGACTGGCACCAAGCCACACACTAAGCACAACTCCGGCACCGCGAACAACACTGACCGACAACCAACGGGAGTACCGGAATCGATATATTTCAAAGCATGGACAGAGAGCGACGAATCGTGGTCCGTGACGACACCAAATCCACCAAGAGAACGGAGCCAAACCATGGTGGATGACGGCGATATCCATCACACACTAATACCGTGATTGACGCCGCGGGGGCCGCTTGCCAAACACGGGCATGAAGCACCGCTGCCTTAGATTCCTTCGAGATGCAAGCCACAATCAGGTCTTTGGGGGTTCTATGGTTTTTATCCGTGAATGAAACAAAACAAAGGAAAAGAAGAAAGAAAAAAAATTAGGGAATAAGGTATAGTATGAAGAACGAAATTAAACTCTAGGATTAAACCTTAAGCTCTGATACCATGTTGTTAGGGTTACGTGAAAAGAAAGAGGAGGCACGTTATATTGTCTTACATAGCCTACCTCACACATATTATTATATAGGCTTTGAAAAGTATTACAATGACCACAATACCCTCAAACCCTAATACATTATTCTAACAGGTTGATTTTATGGGCTTGTGTTTGAGAACGTGTTTTTGGTCTAGAGACTGGCAAAGCAGCATGATCTAATTTTTTGAGTTTACCTATAGTGACAGAATTTTATGAGTTTACCTATGGTGATAAATAAATAGGGTATTCCAGGTACCCGACCTTCCAATCAACTACAAAAGTTGAATAATAAAATTTTAAAATATTTTATTGATCAACTCCCGTGTTTATATAGGTGATTACATGGTAGAAATAGCTATGAATTGAGATACATGGTAGAAGTTTGTTATCAACGTAATATTACTAGAGTTCTAATCCTATTGGGGCAATGCGTCCCTTAAGTATTGGAACTATAAGGTGACATTTAGTATGCAGAATGACTACTTCATCAAAAAAATTAGTAGTTTTTATTGTAGATAGGAGAATGTGAAATGAAATAGCCATTATTATTGCTCATGAGGGAATTATGACTATTCTTTAAATTGATGAATAGTTATTCCTTCCAAATTTAAAGAAATAATTATTCCTCAATTTAAAGAATAGTCATTCCCTCATGAACAATGAGAATGGCTATTCCAAGTGTTAGATCCTTATCATATACTTTAATACTAAGGTTACGTTTGGTACTCAGAATAGCTATTCTATTAAGAAAATGAATATCTTATATTAAAAATAGAAGGTGGCAAAATGATTGCCCATGAGAGAATACTTATTTCTTAAATTGTGGAATAGCTAGTACTCTAAAAAATTGAGAGTACTAGCTATTCCACAATTTAAGTCCCCCATGGGTAATGAGAATGACTATTCCAAATGTTAAAGCATTATCATATACTCTAATACCAAGGTTATTCTATTCAACCTTCTTCTATTTTTAATAAAAGCTATTCATTTTTTCTAATAGAATAGTTATTCCGCGTACCAAACGTATCTTAAGGCTATTCTATTTCACTTTCTTTTATTCCTAATAACAGTTATTCCTTTTAACAAATGAAATAGCTATTCCATGTACCAAACGTAACGCAAATTCCTTATTTCTCCTAAGAAGAGTTCAGCTATATGAGCAAGACTCCTCTCCTAATTCTTCTAGCAAGTCGACTTCTCTGCCAAGTAGAAGTCCTTCCATCGGGTTGTAAACCCGTAACAGTTGAGGTGGGATAAGGATTGCTCTTTGATAAATTCGAGTCTTTTCTTTTCATATATTAATACAAATGTGATTTAATATGATTAATTAGAACAATTGACATTAATATTTTGTACTTTACCTCCAATATACAGTCAAATTCTCATCCTTTCCAATACTGCCTTCAATCGATATATAATTCCATTTATATTCTGGAAGCTTTTCTTTCTAAGATTTTGTTTAAATGCAGGAGGTGGAGAAAATTGTCCATCCCAAGGTTAAGAAAGCTGTAAACAAAGATGGTTTGACTCCCAGTGAATTGTTTACAAAGAATCATAAGGACATGATGCAAGCAGGAGAGCAATGGATGAAGAACACAGCAAGTTCTTGTACAGTGGTAGCTGCTCTCATCGTCACTATTATGTTTGCTGCAGCCTTTACCGTTCCAGGTGGCAACGACCAAAATAAAGGCTTTCCAATTTTCTCACATAAAATATTGTTTATGGCCTTTATAATATCCGATGCATTGTCTCTCTTTTCCTCTTCAACTTCAGTCTTAATGTTTTTGGGAATCCTTACATCGCGTTATGCAGAAGAAGATTTCCTTAAATCCTTACCAAAAAAGATGATAATAGGGCTTTTTACCCTTTTCTTCTCTATTACAGCTATGGTTGTAGCCTTTTCTACCGCTCTTTTGCTTATGCTACCTGGAAAATTATGGCTTGTCATTTCTGTCAGTTGTTTGGCGATTCTTCCGGTCACCACATTTATATCTATGCAGATCTACCTTCTTTCTGACATGATTAATTCAACTTTCAGACCAGACATCTTCGACAGGAAAATGAAGTCATGGGTATAATTAAGCTATCCATTCGGCTATATAATGTATAGGTGTTAGGTAAATAATTGGCATTCTAGCCAGAATTGATGATCACCTTTTCCTTCTTTCTTTTTCTTTTTTTCTCTGGGACGAATGACTGATAAATTTTCAGTTGGTTTATGTTGCATATTTTGTGAACCCTAATGGTTTTAGACCAATTATCATTTCATCGAATACATCATTAATCAATTCTATATTTTTACTAGAGTTTTTTAATTTTCTGTAACGGATCTCTCTAATTTTTGTATGGAATTGATGTAATTTGGTCGTAGAAAGGTGTTTGTGGGATTGTATGAATGAAATTGACGTAGGAGTGATTGATTCGAGATAGCCAATCTCCAAAGAAAGGATTTTTATTATTCTGCAATGATAGCTTCTACAATACAGTACTTCTCAAGATTTATACTATTGAACTGAAATCTAACAAACTATGAAATGAGCTTAACTAAATAACTACTCAAATAGCCTAACAATGGAAAATGGGCTACAATTACAATAGAATGGTTTACAACTGCTCAACCCAACTACCGATATCAAACCTGTTATATACCTCACCCCTTTAGAGTACCTTGTTTGAAGTTTTCTCTCTTTTTTCGTTTTTTACAACTCATTCAGACCCTTTATGCAGATTACAATGAATTACAACTGAACAAACCTAATTCACTTGGGTTACAACTGATTGAACTAACTAAAGCCCAAACAACCCATTTGTATTGGACTAAAACCCAGCCCATATTTGCAATAAATCACATAAAATAATGATAAAGTTTTGTCAAGTGGAGTTAATGAACTTATGTAGCGGGTTATTATTTCTAGGGGAAACTTCACTTACCCCCTGAACTGTTATGCCTTTTGCAATCCCTCTAATCTTCAAAATCTCTCAATTTAGTGTATTTAAGTTTTAATTTTTTGCAATCCTCCCCTCCGTTATGATTTTTCGTTAAATCCTAACTGAATGGTGTTAAATTACCTAACTATCCTTAATATTTTTCTAATTTTTTAAATTTTTTTTAAAAAAAAGTTGGACCACGTTGGCGTCACCTGACCCAAGTGGTTCAAGCCGTGGGTCTGGTGACCTACGGCTGGGTCACCCGTGACCCAATGGGTCTGACCCAAACAATTTTTTTTTAATAATTTTTATTCGAAATAAGGGTAAATTGGTAATTTTTTAAAAAAAGTTAGGGGCATAAAAGTATTTCCAACCCCTTTGACCGTCTAACTTAACAGAATTGGACTAACGGAACGGGGGGGGATTGTAAAAATTTAAACTTAATTACACTAAATTGAGAGGGTTTTGAAGATTAGGGGATTGCAAAAGGAATCGACAGTTTTCAGGAGGGGTTAGTGAGGTTTCCCTTATTTCTATGATAATTTATCGGGTATCTTTGGTAATTATGACTACTCCTTTTTTAGGGTTATGGCGGTGAAAGATGGCCAGGTGCTTTATTGGCGTGTTTTGGAAAGTGAAGTGTGACTGATCCCACTTTAGGAGTGTACAAGCGGGGCAGGTTATTAACCGTTTATAACCGGATTCCGGATAACGCCGACTAGCCGGTTGGAGTTCGGGTTATTTAATTTTAGAAAATCGGTTATTAATGATACGGTAACCGATGTATCTAAAGGTAACGTGTACATATAGATAGTATATTAATATAATATATGCTATATATATGTATTATGTAATACTAATACTTATTATATTCCTTCTTCTTTTTTTTTTCTTCTGTCTTCTTCTTTTTTTCTTTCTTTTCTTCTCCTCTCTGCTTCAAGACGGAGCTCGCTATAGCAAGGAGCTGGCTCCACGGGTCCATGCAGACTAGGTGAGCTTTGCCTGCGAAGTCCTGTTGCAAGGGGCTCGTCTGAGAAACAAAGAAGAGAAGAAAGAAAAACAATGGAGAAGAAAAAATAAATAAAAATGTGACTTGTCCCATATTGAATATGAATAGACTTTTCTTACCCCTCTACTATCTATAAAAGGCTACTTGAATCTTTATTAAGCATAGCTTTTCAAGATGCATTGAGAAAATCATACTGATTATAATTATTTTAAAATTATTATTTATATATATATATACCCGATGAGAAGTGATTAAAAATAAATTTTTTTGTTTATTCATAATATCAAAATCGGCTACCGATTATTAGCAACTTTAACCGGACCCAATTACAGTTGCGATTGGCTAAAATCAATAATCAAAATCCGGTTGCAATACACCCTTAATTCCACTAGAGTAGTCCGCCTCACACGTGGATAAATCGAACATTGTGTTGGCTGTATAATTAGAACTTCAGCTGCATTATGCTTGCTTCTTTTGGGTGGGGGGACCTCACCGCTGATTCTTCTTCCCATGTGATGTTATTTTTGGATTTTAGTGTCAGAAGGAAAAAATAATTATAAGCCATTGAAGTTTCATATGGGCATGTTTGTTAAGTCTTTTAGTTTTATTTTGTGTTTGAATAGTAATAAAAGGACATGATTGTGATATAAAGTATGCAAGATGTTTTAAATTTTTATATGGAAAAGTGAAAAATTTTGTTTTTTAGTAAGTTTTTTTTTGAATAGTAATAAAAAGTGAGTCATGTGATATAAAAGTAAAAAAAGTTGTTAAAAGGATTGATGGAATATTCAAAATTTGTGTGTTGATTTGAGGGAGGGAGAAAAAAAAAAAAGGAGAAAGAGGCGTTAACAAACACGGCCCAAAGGTCTCCCCCCTACTGATGGAAGGGACAAAAATATTTATGTCTATCCCCTTACTTATGAAACAAAAGGACATTTGACATGGCTAGTTTGGGGTTTCAATTTAATTTAATTTAATTTGATTTTTTATTGACTTCATGGATACTGAAAAAAAAATGAAATTAGTTTGGATAGTTTTTAAAAAATGTTTGAGTAGTAAATATATTTAGAAAAGTAGAATTAAAATGCATAAAAATTATATTTTAATTCTTAAAAAGAAACAATATTATATATTCAAAATCACCCTAAAAATTGCTTGGGAGTGGATGGCTAACCCTCGAATCAGACATTTTTGGGGGGTGGCCGAGGCCCACGAAACACCTCACAATTTGGGTTGAATAAATTTTGAATGATGAAAAAAAGTTAACTTTTGAAAAAAATTGAGTTAGATAACAAAAAAAAAAAAAAAAAGTTCCCAAACAAGCCCATATGGTCTATCCCCCTACTTATGGAACTATTAATGCACCCGTTTTTTGTGATATACGATTGTTTCTTTTGACACTCACTCTTAAAATTCAATGCGGACTAGTATCCTTATATTTTAAAGGAATTCTAAATTAAGTAAAGGGGTAAATGATGATAAATCTCTAAGGTAAATGCGCCATTTGAAATCGATCCCTCACATTTTAATTTTGAAATTAGGGTCATTGGTATTCGCGATTCTAAATCAGTCATTCTGTGATCCTTTCGTTCACATTTTTGGAGGCCATTAGTCAGAGTCACCAAAATGACGATAAATGTCTAGGTAAAGGCCCATTTGAAATTCGATCTCTCACATTTTTATTGAAAATTGGGTCTCTAAGTATTCACGAATTCTAAATCAGTCATTCTGTGATCCTTCCGTTCACATTTTTTTGGGGCCATTAATGAGAGTCACAAAACGACATTGTTTTTCAATTTAAAAATGTTTTTCCTAATAAGAATAATTTTTTACCTAATAATAATAATTATAATTATAATTATTTTTTAAAAAAACAAAAAAACCAAAAAAAAAAGGGTGGCTTGGCAACCACCCCCTTGGTTGGGGGTGGCCTGTGAGCCACCCCAGAGGTGTCGGGGGGGTGGCGAATCACCACCCCAACACATGGGGGTGGCCGTGCGCCACCCCAGCTGTGGGGGTGGCTGCTAAGTCATCCTAGGGCTGGGAGGCCGCTGTGGGTGGCACGCGGCTACCCCATCCACCTTTGAGGTAGGACTAGCAAAGCGGGTTGGCGTATCGGGTTCAGGTCAACCCGTTTGACCCGCCAACCTGTTAAGGTAAACCCAAACATGACTCACAATTTTAACAGGTTAATATGACACGACCCGTCAACCTGTTTGGTTGACAAGTCATGTCATGCCGACCCGAACGAATACGTCTGACACGATTAGTTATTCAGGTCGGGACCCGAATTAACAACAACTTGATCTATGCCCATTGCCCATCATAAACCGGCCATCTTTGTTCCGATCTCTCCGCATGATTAAAACCTTCGTCCCTTTCCTGAAAGATTTGATGAACTCTTTATCACCAGGGAATCCCAATTGGACCTCCATCATCGACACCAACCAAGCAGTGCACTGTTTGCTTAGAAGGACCGCTCCTAAAAAACCCTTTCTCATTTCTTCCACCCGCATCATTGACGCACCCTCCAAGACTGAAAAGTACAAAAGTTTTAGCCTCCACAAGGAACTTTCTTTCCATCTCAATGTACACCGACATGAGAGCCAACAAAGAAACACCCAAAGGGAGCTACATGCTTCGGTAAAACTCAATGAGACTAAGGTCTGAGAGCCTGAGAGGTTGAGAGCGGCTGCATAAGAGGTAAGACTTAAGTTTAGGTTAGGTTTTAGTTTTACCTTAAAAAAAATAAAATAAAAAATAAACAGGTTACTTGTGGGTTGATTTGCCTGACTCTATTATTAAATGAGTAATCCATTTATGACCTTAATCCAATTACCATAAAATATACTATTTTTTTAAAAATTATAAAGAATCTTATTCAATGCACCTGATACATAATATTTTTTTTTAACTGATAAATCATCAGCGCCATATAAAATATCTTGTAGACAGCTGGCACGTACTGTACGCATGACTTCAGTGAGTAGTCAGTAATTATGCGCGATGGGGTCAATAGCTGGTGGTGTGTTGTCATATGAAAGGATTATCGTGGGGTTAATGCTATCACGTGTTGTCATACCAACGATTCCTTTGGTTTATTTTTTATTTTGTTTTTGTAAGTGATTCCTTTGGCAAAGGGTTGCGTTGTAATCCACTCAATGCACATGATACATAGAAGGTGTTTAGCAAAAGGTTGGATTGGTGTTGAAAGTTGTTGATTTTTTATGTGATATAAAGTAGAATAAATATTGTAAATTTTTTATATGAAAAAGTGAAATTTTTTTATTTTTTAATAAGTATTTTATTTAAATAGTAATAAAAAATGTTTGATGTGATATAAAAAATAAAAATAAAAAATTATTAAAAAGTGT
>FXXK01001730.1:0-41013 GCA_900184695.1 Betula pendula | reverse complement strand
TTTTCTTTTTTTAATTTTTTAATTTTTTAATTTCTTAATTTTTTAATTTTTTAATGTTTTTAATGTTTTTAATTTTTAATTATTTTTTTGTTATTGTTATTGTGAGCAGGTTATGGAGATTAAACGTTTGAACAGCATGTTGAGTGACCATGTCATATACTCAAGGGAGAGGTTGTTAATCCCAATAAGCAAGCCTGAGATTCTTGTAAATGGGACATGCTACATCGAGCTAGACACGTATGCGAAAAGGAAAGTGGTAGTGTTGTATCTTGAAGGTGGTCCTGATAGAAAGTGTAGCCATTTGCTCAAGAAGATGAGTACTGAATAAGGGAAGAGGAAGGTTGTTGACTCGTTGAAGAGAAGCATGCAAGTTGATATTGGGATTGCCCAATATTACTTGTCTATTTCTAATGGCTATCCTCGGCTGCACTCTCTGAATTTTTCAAAGACCTTAAGTGGGAGAGGCAAGAGGGCTTGGCCTAGTTTCTGAAATAATGGCCAGCTCTGCATACTTGGGACCTTGGAAGTACATAATAAACGGTGAAGATTGGCCAAGACATTATGGATATTGCTCTTTGTAGTCCAGGCTTCTCCTTGAACGTGTTTATGTTCTCTAGCTTCTTTAGAAAGTTTATTACTGTGAATCCGTCCTTAGTTGATCGTCCTCCTCTTCAAAGCACAAGGGAATCGAGTTTTTTTCATTTTGTCCTAAGTACCCCTTCGATGATGTAATCAACTACAATTGCTGGAAGTGCGTGGTTCAATTGTGAGAAGTTAGTGACAGTTGTAAATTAAATAAGCCGAGAATTGTAATCATTGCCTCTAAAAAGATTAGAAAGTTGCAATTGAAGCTAATTGGCACATGTTGCCCTGTAATGCAATTTTGACTTAAGTTTGATTGGTTATAAAATTGATAATTTTGTTGTTTAGCGTTAAGAAAGGTTTCATCTCGCTAATTCATTCAAACCATTTGGCTCACCTATTTCTCATATTTCTGTTTGGTTTGCGAGAAAGTTTATGAACAAAATACAAAAGGTTTCAATCCTTTATGATTCTACTGTGATGATTCTAAGACACTCCTCAACAATATGACCGAAGCTCAGTGACTATTTCTTTCCTATGTGGTTTATTTTGGAGAAAGTTTGTTTATTTATTTAGTTTTTAATGTTTTGGGTGGAAGGAATTTACTTCATTAATAGGAGCAAATGTTGATTGAATTCTTTTTCACTTTTTTGTAAAGACACAAGTGGATTTCAAACGGTCGATGTCCATGTAACCATGTTCATTAGTTCAAGGGTACCAGGCATTTGCTGATCAAACAGGTCGGTGTCCATGCTCCCGAGAGAGAGAAGCATGGCCAAAATAAGTCGGCAAGGAAGATTTTTCGTTTTTTTTTTTGGCTTTAGGGCATATAATAATTTAGGATTATTATAAAATAATCTTAATTATGCATTTTGTTGCAATTAAAGAAAAAACAAGAAGCAAATTTTGGCTGATTACTCAAGGACTAAGAAAGCCAAGCTATACCCGAGACTGTGGAATAGTTCTTGCAAGTTAAATATTTTCAATTCGTTGCGTTAATGTTTTTTCTTTGATAAAAGGCAATGCTGGATGGTGGATGATGGTGATTATGTATGTTTGAACGGTTGCTTATATTTTTCTTTTGGTGATTAGTTATCATGATTTTTTTTTTTTTTTTTTTTGCCCCTAGCTACTTTATTTGTACATAGAGGAGTCCTACACTTTTAATGATATCTCAATTACTTATCATATATATATTATATATATATATATATTACATTTTAGTGGTAATGAAAGATTATATGTTTTTGAATTTTCAAATTCAACTATGAAAATCAACCCAAACAATAAAATAAAAAAGGTAAGAAAAAGAGTTAATTATTAAATAACAACACTGAAAAGATAATTCTGAATAATAATCACCTAGAAAATGGATAATAGAAGTTTTAAGACAGTTCCTACTATTTGTTCTCATTTGGGAACATATTTGATCAAGCACAGGTGGTGAAGATTGAAATTACATTTGACACATTCAAAAGTCCTATCACGACAAGAATGACCACATTTATCACATAGAGGGTGGAGGTCCTTGCTCTTGTCAACAAAAGTGGGGATGTTCGTGGATGTCAAACGTGTAAGTTCTCCCAAACTTGATATTTGGATATTTACCAAGAATGCAACCAAGATGAGCAGCAAGACTGACATCAAAACAATAGTAGAACCAATGATTTCAAACTCCTTCTCTTCCACAAATATCACAATCATATTCATCATAATGATCATCTTCAAATTCAAAACAAAGTTCAAACGTTTCTTTGTATGGATCATATCTTACAATAGGCGGTAGTGTAGTGCATTTGAAATCCATATTAAATTTACAACGAGCGCCGCAACGAAAGATTTGTCATTTAGAATTACAAGAACAGCACTTGCCATAATATGGTTTGTGGGAGAGAATAAGTCGGTGATCATGCAATGCTTCCGGACATGCAAAGGTACATCGCGAGTTTTTTTAGTGGATGAGTGGTAGCTTTGGTATGATCCAGTGTTTTGGTAACATTTGATTTTTTTTTTTTGTTTCAGGCTCATGTGTTAACCCCTCATTAGAGGACACAAAATGCTTGGTTTGTGCCAAGACCTTATAGAAGTTATTTTTGTATGTATATCCCTATTTGCTTCTAAGCATAAAATATATAGAAAGCCTCAACCAAGGACATATAAGGATTATTCATTCCTACTTAAAGAAACCAATGATTCATACCTATTCTGTTAATATTAAGTCCATCTCAATCTATTTGCTTGCCTTTCTAGTATTTTAGTTGCAGTAGGAGTGTTACACACAAAACGAAAGAACTAATGAAAGTAAACGCAGTTTATAGGAGAAAGTTCAATTAATCCTAACAAAACACTTAAAAATTTAATCACCCAAAAATACAATCTACCACACATCAGAAAATATCATAAATAACAGAGTCAGCCACACCTCAAGGATCGAGTGCCACTGAACTCTTCGTGCGGAGAAAAACTTCTAAGGCCTATCAATGACAAGAATTTGAACATATTATATAGTTCGGTGATAAGTTTAAGGTAATAAGCTCGTGTTGAAATAAAATTAAACAAATCAAATTTGAATATTCAACACTCGACTTAGCTCAATTAAAGCCCCAATTGTTAGGTTTGGTGAGTAGGTCTAAGAATCCTATGAAAAGAAAATGAAATTATAGAGGTTTTTGTATAAGTATAAAGTTTAGTTGATATATGCTTCTTATATATGGTTGATAAAAACGTCTATACTTGAAAATACTCTCAAGAATATGAAATTGTGGTTATGTGTGAAAGGGAATTAAATTCTTTTTTTCCTAGTTGAAAACAAAATTCAATTACAATATTTAAGTTTGTATTTTCTATTGTTATGAAGGTAAATTGATGTACGTTAACTCGTTTTGTTTTTATTTTTTACTTATTGAGAAAATTGGGGAAATGAAAGAAAATAAATTGTATTTCACTTTTTGGCTTCTTTTATCTTGGTTGTCCCAATCAGGAAAAAAAAAAAGGAAAAAAGCCAATTTTTTTCTGTTATGTCATTGAACAATTGAGGAAAAGAGATCAATATGATGCTAATCAATTTTTCAAGTGCTTAAAGTAGCAATTATTTTCCCGGAATCACATTTTGTTTTATTGGAATTAACTTACCATAGTCAACAGTAATTCCGAAGAAAAATTCACAAACATTCTTAACATATTTTCTTTCTGTTCAACGTCTACATAGCATTTTTTTTTTCAAATAAAAAAAATAAAAAAATAAAAAATCTACATAGCATGATGACTGTCTATAGCATGTACTCTAAGGGACCCTCTTTTGTAATTTTGACCTTTCCTTTCCCTTATTTGAATATAAGAAAAAAAGGGGAGCAGTTGCTAATCCCGGCAAGATAATAAAATACCTATACGTTTCATAAACGTATTTTTCCTCTCAAATATCTTCTTCTTCTTTCTTTCTTCGGTGTTAAATCTAACATTTGGTAGACATTTGGAACAAGCAATAGCGGTGAAGCCTGAAATTACATTTAACATATTCAAAAGTCCTACCATGGCAAGAATCACCACATTTATCACATGGAGGATGGAGGGCCTCTCTCTTGTCAACAGAAGTGAGGGGATGTTCACGGATGTCAAGTTCTCCCAAACTTGATATATGGCTTTTCACCAAGAATGCAATCGGGATGAGCTGGAAAATTGAGATCTGCACAGTAGTAAAACCAATGATTTGGATTTCGTTCTTTTTCACAAATGTCACAATAATATTCTTCATCAGAATCAATATCTTCAACTTCATAAAAAAGTCTAAATGATTGTTCGTATAGTCCGTATCTTATGGTACGCGGTAGCGTAGCGCACTTAAAGTCCAGCTTAAATTCACAAGCATCACAAGATTCACAACAGAATACATAGTTTCGGTCAGAACCACAAGAACTACAGTACTTATCAGAATTTGATTTGCTGGAGAGAATAAGTCGGTGCTCATGACCTTCATGTTTAAAGATGTCAGATATCAAACTACATTGGACATCAAGGTCGAAGTTGCATTTGTCACAATGGTAGGTGAAGCCATCACAACTGCGGTCACAAGCATCGCAACGAAAAGACTTACTCCAATAAGGTGCCTCTGTCAGGAGAATGAGAGGGTGTCGATGAAGTGGGTGTAACTTTTCTTTGGGTAATTCGACACAAGATTTGTCAAGAAAGAATGTGCATTGAGTACAAGTATAAAACGGAGGGTAGATAGGGCACACACACCCGTCACATTTTTCCTCATTCTGATTAAGCTGCTCATCAATAAGCTTCAAGTCATGCGCATGACTAAAATGTTTGATTTCCACGGCTATTTCAATATTGTCCTCTCCTAGTTTGGATTTCTTGACAACATATGGTAATGGTAATGAATCAATGGATTCATCAAGCGCCGGCTCCGTATCATCCCACAGTAGCTCTTCATTATTTGCAGCACAATGAAGATGGGTAACGAAATCACAAGTTGAGCAATAATAAACCATGTAGTTTGTGTTTACCTTTTGAACACAGAGTAGGCAAAGTCGATGGTCGGATTGATTGAGCTGAGGCTGAAGGGAATTGGTGAGGTGAAGAGGGTGGCGCCTGTGACGCATATTTTTGACAACCAATGGGTAGGAAGTACATTCTGGGTGAACGAAGAATGGGCAGATAGCACATAAGTAAAACATGCCTTTTTTGCCTTCTTTCCCACAGGCGTCGCAAGTGAAACAGAGAGATCTCCGAACGAGGGTCAATGGGTGTGCCTGATGAATTTCAGCTTGGATGGTGAGCGGTAGAGAAGCACATTTAATATCAAGGCTAAAATCACAGTGAGAACAATGGTAAATCAAGCGCCCTTGAACCTTCTCTGTATTGCAACCGTCGCATTTGATTATCCTCCCCAAGGAATACTGATGGATGAGAAGAAGGGGATGTTTGGGGTGCAACGGGTGGCCCAACTCGCGGGGTAGTTCCGCACATGATTTATGAAGGATGATCCAGTAACACTCTTTGCAACTGTAATTAGGATCCGACATTTGTTTTAAGCACCCATCGCAAATAAATCTTCTTTGAGACTCTTTTAGCCTTTCATTGAATATCAACGGATGCTCGTGGATGAAATGTCGAAGCTCCCTCTCTCTCTCCATTTCCCTCTCTATTACACGGAACTATTTCTGTACAAGGGAACTCTTTTAATTAGTGATAAGGATATAAATTATTTGTCATAAATGGGTTGATTTGTTTATCCTAAATTAAGGAATTTATATACCCTAATTTACATTTATAATTATTCAAATTACTTGTAAAGCTTTATAAATAGAGTGTTGTACACAATCAAATAAATGAAGAAAATATGTAATTTCTAAGACTTTCACCTAGCCATGTAGCCCTATATATGGTCGAACCATGTCATTTTCCTGTTTCTCCTTCTACAATTAGTAATATGACGGGACCTTTTTTTTTTTTTTTTTTTTTAATTAAATGGGGAAAGGGTTACCATAGGGGGGAGTAGGGCTGTAATCGAGTCGAGCGAGTCGAGCTTTAAGATTTTCAGCTCGGCTCGTTTAGAAGAAAATATTTAAACGAGCCGAGCTCGAGCTCGAGCCGAGCTTAGAAACACTAGCTCAAGCTCGGCTCATTAGACAATACCCGAGCTCGAGCTCAAGCTCGTGAGCTTTCGAGCTCGATTAAAATGCTTTAACGAGTCGAGTCCGAGCTTGATATAAAGACTTTTGAGCTTAAATGGGCAACTATGCTCATTTTAAGACTTATCGAGCCTTAAATGGCAGCTCGGCTCATTTAAGGCTTTTCGAGCCTTAAATAGCAGTTCGACTCATTTATTAAGTTATAACATTACTTATAACATATTTTATTAATTGATTTATTTACTTAATGGTATTAGTTTAGTATATGTTAATAATATATATTGTTTATATAATACTAATTTTTAATTTGAGACTATATTAATAGCATTGTTAAGTATATAATGATAATGAATCAATGATATAAATTATAATGATTAACTTAACAAAGTTTTATCTTATTCATATTATTATTGATCTAGTATTTATATAATTTATGACATAAGTACAATGTTCGATAACTTATTATATGATAATGATATCACAAGTAATAATGATAATGAATCAATGATATAAATTATAATGACTAACCTAACAAATTTTTATCATATTCCTATTATTATTTGATCTAGTATTTATATAATTACATGACATAAGTGATAAGTACAATTGTAGATAACTTAAATCATATGATAATGATATAATAAGTTGGTTTATTCGAGCCTTAAACGAGTCAACTCGTGAGCCTTAAACGAAACCGATCTTTTTGAGCCTTAATAAACCAGGCTCGCGAGCCCCTATCGAGCTTAGTCGGGCGAGTCGGGTATAGTATCACTAACTAAATCGAGCGGCTTTTACAGTAACGAGCGAGTTTGTATTGTACCGAGCTCGAGCTCGGGTCGAGTTTAACCGAGCGAGTATCGAGCGCGCTCGCGAACAGGCGGGCTCATTTACAGCTTAGGGGGGAGTAATAGGACAGGACTTGAATATGGTGGGTTTGCTGTTACTGTTTTTTGGGCTTGACTGGGAGGATTTTTCTTTTTAAATGATTGAGCTCGCAAACTTACCTGAAATATGAACAAAGATTCGGATATGGATGTATTTTGAACCTTTCAGTTTCTTCCAAACGACTGTCCAATTGTTCCCTGCAACAATGAGGTTATATATGTGTGATACGTAACTATATGCCCGAACTAGATGGGTTAAGCTTAATTTTTAGGTATCTCATGATAATTGTATAATAATCTATTAAATAGCATTTCTCCAAAAATCTATAACCAAAGAAAAAAAAATGAGTGTAGTACCTAGGATAGCTTGTTGTTCCGCTAGTGGATAATTTGAAGTTGAATGACCACAAAGACCGTTTACCCCCTTTGGTACAAGAGAATTAATACAAGTTTGTTGTGCCTCCGAAACTATGATAGAGGTGGGTTATATAGATTAAAGAACCTAGTTGATTGATCAGTTCTTCTTTTCTTTGCCTCTACGCATTTTTTTCTTCTCTTTTTTTCTCACTTCTTCTTTATCTCCATACCCTTTCTTTTCTTTATTCTCCTTCTTTTTTTTTTTTTTTTATGCTCCTTTATTTATCTCTGCTTTATCATTGTCTTCATTTCCGCACCAATTCTTTTCTTAATTATCTATTGTCGGCCTCACCATAATTAAGAGCCAATAAAGCGAAGTTTAGCCAATAATATCGACCGGGATGATTTTATAGGAAGTTGAAGTAATAAAATAATCTAGTGACTGGATGAGCTGTGAAGAAAGTGTAATGCCATATGCAAGATTTTTATCTCCATTTTATTCTTTAAATGTGACATAATTTTTAAAATTAATATTAAATTTAAAATAAGAGTAATTATATATGTCATCATTCATATCTATTTTGTGTTAATTAAAAGTGATGTAACTTTTAAAATTACTATTAAATTTATGATTGATCATTATTGACTTTTGATCTAATGGTGATTTTAAAAGTCATATCACTTTTAAGACATGTTTGGAACGTGAAATAACTATTCCAAGAAATAATCTTTATTAAGAATAGAATGAGTGTAATGCATTAGCCTTGGAATAGCCATTCTAATGGCGATGAGAGAATGATTATTTATTCAATTGAAGGAATAATGATTCTTTCAATTAAAGAAATAATGATTCCATCATGGCTATAAGAATAGCTATTACAATACTAATTCACTACACCCATTCCTTTCTTAATAAGCTCTATTCTAAAGAATAGTCATTTCGCGTACCAAACATAACCTTAGTTGACATAAGATAAACATGGAGGATGACTTGTATTATTACTCTTGAGGTAAATTACTAGTAGGTATGTGATTAAGCGATGATGATGGGTAAAAGCTGACCCTGTCTTTGAATTGTTTTCCAACTAACAAGAATATGAGACACTGGCTCCAGTACATGAGTTTATTTAACTATCATGATTATACTTTTTTAAGCAAGAGCATTCATGGTAGTTTTATTTTTATATATATATATTAAAATTTAAACAATAAAATTACTTTTAAGCTCACTTTTTTATGATTTTTTTTAATTATATTTAATAAATGGAATGAGTTATAAAAATACTGCTGTGAATGCTCTAATATTCAAGATTTTCTTTTTCTTCTTTTCTTTTTTCTTCCTTGAAAAACCATAGCTACTGTTTTGTTAATTGAATCCATTATCAGTATTGAAACCTAATTGAAATCTAAATCATTACTAATTTTAAAATTTAACCCCAGTGACTTGGTCAATATTCTAACACAGTCCAAGTTCACTCACCAAATGCCATTTTTTGAGAATTTAGAAAGCTTCAACGCATCAAACTTGAACTCAACTAAATGGTTTCGCAAATCTTAAAGCTAAGCATAGTAATTCATGATATTTGCAAATTCAGAATGAATGATATTTAGCTTCTAAATCAGTACAGAAGCAATTATTGAAGTTGCTGTGTTTTTGTAGTAAACGGGTTTGCAAGGGAAACTTGGAAATCCAGCATACTTGGAACATTGGATAAGCACAATCACCCCATTGATAGCGGGGGAGTCTGCATTCAAGGTTACCTTTGACTGGGACGAGGAGGAAATAGGAATTCCAGGAGCATTCTTAATAAGAAATAATCATCATTCTCAATTCTACCTCAAAACTCTCACCCTCGAAGATGTTCTAGGCCTAGGTCGGATCCACTTTGTTTGCAACTCCTGGGTTTGTCCTGCAGACCAATACAAAAACGACCGCGTTTGCTTCTCCAACAAGGTAATATAACAAAGTTGGCATAAGCTAGGTGTGGGAATCATGTGAACTGCATCTAAAGTAACATGTTGGACGTTCATTGTAATGTCTGACACATGACTTGCACATGTGCAAATCATAAACAGTGCTACACGACATCAATCAAACATTCGCTATACTTCATCAATCGTTCCATCCAGATTATTTTAGAAAATTATAATTTTTGATACTTTTAAAAATAAAATCTTATGTTAAAATTAATAAATCTTTTATTAATATTTGGGTATTACATCATTTCTTTTCAAGAGATTAATTTTTGCTTTTTTATGTTGTCGCTATTTTTTTTAGGGGAGGTTTTGTTTTGGTTGTTTCTGAGTGGTGTTCTGTTGTTGGTCCTTCTAGTGGGACTCTGGTGTCATACTTGTATTGCTTTTGGTGTTTTTCAGCTGCTCTGTGGCTGATTTGGTTGTAATTGCTTTATGTTGTTATTGAGAAAAGGTACTTATCTATCAAAAAGAAAAATAATAAATGAATCATATACTTCAAGTTCAAAATGAATAATTTCTATGATATTTTTCCTGTGTTGTTCAGGTAATGGAAGCAGCTACTTTTCTGTTTTCCTAGAGACTGATCACTCGAGTCTTTTTATGGACCTGAGGATATTTTCAAGCCATGTCTTCTTCCATATATGGGCCTGCGTGCTACTGTTGCCATTATTTTACATCCTTGGATATAATAAGTGGTTTAATGGGTAAGAGGCCCACTTGTACTCGGGTGGTGTGATGTTCAACTAACTCAAGTCGAATACTTAAGAGTAGGGCTGTAATCGAGTCGAGCGAGTTGAACTTTAAGATTTTCAGCTCGGCTCGTTTAATAAAATATTTAAACGAGCCGAGCTCGAGCTCGAATCGAGCTTAGAAACCCCAGCTCAAGCTCGGCTAGTTAGACAATACCCGAGCTCAAGCTCGCGAGTTCTCGAACTCAATTAAAAGGCTTTGACGAGTTGAGCCCAAGCTTGATAAAAAGGCTTTTCGAGCCTTAAATGGGCCAGCTATATTTATTTAAGACTTATCGAGCCTTAAATGGGCAGCTCGGCTCATTTATTAAATTATAACCTACTTATAACCTATTTTAATTAATTGATTTATTAACTTAATGATATTAATTTAGTATATGTTAATAATATACATTGTTCATTATAATACTAATTCTTTAATTTGAGACTATATTAATAGCATTGCTAAGTATATAATGATAATGAATCAATGATATAAATTATAATGATTAAATCTAACAAAGTTTTATCTTATTCCTATTATTATTTGATGTAGTGTTTATATAATTATATGGTATAAGTACAATGTTCGATAACTTAGATCATATGATAATGATAATGATAAGTATATAATGATAATGAATCAATGATATAAATTAGCTAATTATGAGTGGAAAAGTAGCACATTTAATACACAAGTGGAACTCACAAGTTTTGCAATCAAATGTTTGAGTGTCACTAGGGCGTTGACCACAAGCATTGCACTCTGATTGATTAAATGTACCAAGAAGGAGTAAGTGCTAGTGACCTTTATGTTTAAAGGCTTCTGGAATTAAAATACATTGAGCATCAAATATTGCTTTGGAACACAAATCCTTGACACATCTATAGCTGAAGCCACTTCGTGTTTGGTCGCAAGCCCAACACTTGAACAATACCCCTTCGTCTTTGGTTTCATTTTGTAGGATGAGCGGGTGTTTGTGATGTAAAGGTCGCATAACCTCTTGGGGTAGTTTTGTACATCTTATATGAAGAGAGAAGTTGCACTGCGCACAGTAGTAAAACAGGGGCAACACTATAAATTGCATACACCCCTCACAACTCTTGACATCCTGGAGCTCTTCATTTTCGTTATAGACTTTTAGGATGGCTCCAATGTTTGATCTCCTGAGGGACAGCCTTTTCATCCTCTTTTAGATCGTTTCCCTCGACTAAATGAGTAGCATAGTCAAGGGAATCACTGGTTCCACTCTCCTTCCTAATCCAATATGCACACCGTAAGTGGGCAATGCAGTCACACTCGTGATTATCACAACAGTAAGCTGCATGCTTTGTAACCACCTCTTCGTTACAGACTTCGCACTTGTGCTTTTTGCCTTGACTAAGAGAAAAGGTGCAAAGTGAGGGAGTGACCATGTCCTCTAATTTTGATGGTGCCTAGAAATTTAGCACAATCAGAGTGAATTAGAATTAGACAATTGCTACAACTATGGGCGAAGTCACTGCGTTGCACACCACAGAAGTCGCAAGTGATCATGAACGGATCTCGGATGGGGATGAATGTGTGTGGGTTACATTTTTCAGCATTAATATTTCGCCAACGAGAAGCACATCTGCTGTCGAGTCTATAATCACAGTCGCCACAATCATAAAAGAAGCGTCTACTGAATCGTTTACAGCAAGCGCCACAAAAAATTTGAGACTTTGTTGGCCTGCTGAGTTGAAGGTAGTGGTGAGACAAGTGCAGAGGGTGTGTTGTCGCGTAGGGTAGTTCTGAGCATGATTGATGAAGGAGAAAGCTGCAATTGGTGATGGAGCATTTGTAAATGGTAGGCCCATTGTTACCTAACAAACACAATACCGGTTCCTCACACACTGTGCAAACAACTTTATTCTCTCCATTGTTGTCGATCTCCTTCATGGAGATCAAGGGATGTGTATCACTCAAATCATGTTGTCGAGCATTTATCTCTTTCTTGTCTGTTGGCTCAGGGCACGATTCATGAAGGAAAAAATTGCAATTATAAAATTCCGCCCCCACGCATTTGTAGCCGCGACTTCCCAATGCTTGCTTTTCGCACAGCCAGCAATCAATTCCCCAATGCGAATCACTTTCTAGCTTATCTATGAGCTGCAATTGATGCCAATAGACTCCCGCCATTTGACTGTCTAACACACACAGGCACAAAACCCAAAGGTGATTAGTATTCAGATTTGTGGATATGCAGAGCAGGGTTTGTAAACATTAAAAAATATGCTAAAAATTTGTTGGGCCTTCGTGAATGAAGTCAAATAAATTAGATGGGCCATAATTAGTGGGCACTAATTTTATTTTTTCAAAGATTAGAATTTGCACTTAATTTCCAAATCTTTATCCTCTTGAACACCAAAAAATTAATTAATTAAGATGGGTCATTGTCCTATATTCAAAGTTGAACCCTTTAATTTTAAATAATGTTGTTTACATGACTACCCTTTAATTTCTGATGCACGTTAGTTGGCTCATGTCCACGATTTATCGATATTTATAGTTCTTGACATTTCGAAAGAAACAACTTCAAACTTTATAAATATTGTTTCTATGGCTAGAAAGTTGAGAGAAGAAAATGAGAGAAGTGGGTATTTAATTGAAATGTAGGATAAATTGATGGAGACAAAGTTTGAACTCAGAACTTTTAGCTCTGATACCATATTAAATAAATCATCACGTATCTTACAAACCTAAGTTCATGGGAAAAATATAAATTAAATCATTTAATTAATATTCTAACATGACTAATAACAGGTACTATAAAAATTATTCAACTTTTGAGCTTCTACAAAATCTATGAAATACTTGCTTAAATATCACAACATAATGGCAATAGAAAAGAAATGAGAGAGAGAGAGAGACAGTGTGTAGTACCTGTTCGATAACTTCGAGCTTGTTGCGCCCTCTTGGTAAAAGAAAGTAAAAATCTATCGTGCCTTCTAACTATCACAAAGATGGTTTACAAAGGATGATTTGGTGGAAGAAATAAAACATTGCGATGCTTCCAAAACTGTGAGTAATATGCTTTATAATGAACATAATTATTCCTTTCTTACTCACAAAAAAAATTATTCCTTTCTTTTTGCCTTTTTCTCTAAACATTCTTTTCTTTGTGTACATGTTCATCTATTCTCTGCTGTTGCCATTTTCTTCATCTCCAAATCATCCCTTTTTTTTTTCCAGTACATAATCCTTTATTCTCTTACTTTATCCTTTTTCTTTTTCTCCACAACTTCGTTTTTTGCAAGTTTAGATATTTATTACAAGACTCACCAAAGTTAGAATCCAATATTGAATTTATCATCCATGAGTTTTAGGTAGACAAACCAAAAATACTATGCTCCCAAAACTATAAAAGAAACGGGTTATATTGAAACTAATTATTCTGTTTCTTTGTCTCCAAACCTTTGGATTTGTATGTTAAGGTTTTTTTTTTTTTCTTCTTTTAATTGCTCATCTCAAAACAAAAGCATTAGCAAACAACTTAAACACAAAACTCTTAAAAATACAAAAACAATTTTCACTTTTATTTCACATCAAAACACTTTTTCAAACAAAAAACACTATCGAAAACCTTCTTTTCTATGTGTATATGTTCCTCTATTCTCTTGCTTTCTCTTTTTCTTCTTCTCCAACACTTCTTTTTTTTTGTTTTTTTCGTTTTTTTTTTTTTTCCAGTACTTAGTTCTTTTATTCTCTTTCTTTTTCTATTTCTTTTTCTTTTTCTTTTTCTCCACACAAGTTTAGATATTTAGTACACGGCTCACCAAAGTTAGCATCCAATATTGAAGTTTATAATGCATGAGTATTGAGTACACAAAACAAAGATGCTATGCTCCCAAAACTATGAAAGAAACGGATTATATTGAACCTAATTATTTTTTTTCATTGTCTCCAAACCTTTGGCTTTGTTTGTTATTATTTTTTTTTCTTTTATTTTCTCTTCTCAAAACAAAAGCATTAACAAATAACCTAAACACAAAACTCTTAGAAATACAAAAACAATTTTCACTTTTATTTCACTCTTAGAAATATTAATGCTGAAAAATGTAACCCACACGCATTCATCCCCATCCGAGATCCGATCATGATCACTTGCGACGTCTGTGGTGTGCAACGCAATGACTTCGCCCATAATTGTAGCAATTGTCTAATTCTAATTCACTCTGATTGTCTAAATTTCTAGGCACCATCAAAATTAGAGGACATGATCACTCCCTCACTTGCACCTTTTCTCTTAGTCAAGGCAAAAAGCACAAGTGCGAAGTCTGTAATGAAGAGGTAGATACAAAGCATGCAGCTTACTGTTGTGATGATCACGAGTGTGACTACATTGCCCACTTACGGTGTGCATATTGGATTAGGAAGGAGAGTGGAACCAGTGATTCCGTTGACTATGCTACTCATTTAGTCGAGGGAAACGATCTAAAAGAGAATGAAAAGGCTGTCCCTCAGGAGATCAAACATTGGAGCCATCCTAAAAGTCTGTAACGAAGATGAAGAGCTCCAAGATGTCAAGAGTTGTGAGGGGTGTATGCAATTTATAGTGTTGCCCCCGTTTTACTACTGTGCGCAGTGCAACTTCTCTCTTCATATAAAATGTACAAAACTACCCCAAGAGGTTATGCGACCTTTACATCACAAACACCCGCTCATCCTACAAAATGAAACCAAAGACGAATGAGGATTGTTCAAGTGTTGGGCTTGCGACCAAACACGAAGTGGCTTCAACTATATATGTGTCAAGGATTTGTGTTCCAAAGCAATATTTGATGCTCAATGTATTTTAATTCCAGAAGCCTTTAAATATAAAGGTCACCAGCACTTACTCCTTCTTGGTACATTTAATCAATCAGAGTGCAATGCTTGTGGTCAACGCCCTAGTGACACTCAAACATTTGATTGCAAAACTTGTGAGTTCCACTTGTGTATTAAATGTGCTACTCTTCCACTCGTAACTAGGCGTAGGGAGAAGAAAAAATTGCAGAGTTCTAATTTGTTATTTTTTCTTTTTTTGTGTGAGGGTGAGATACAGGTGTACTGGGGCTTTGGGTTTTGAGTGGTTTTTCTCCCTGTTACTTTTTGTACTCCATCTTTTGATAGTGAATTTCTCCGGGTTGTCTTCAACAGTGGATGTAGGCTTGTTAAGCCGAACCACTTAAATCTTGGTGTCGTGTGTGATTGTTTTTTACTATCTTCTTATTATTCGCATTTCAAGGGTCTTGGGAGAAATAACATATATTTCCTAACAACACTCAAAATACAAACTAAGACAAGTAGTAAGATACTATAAAAAAATAAAAAATATCTTTCAGAGCTTAATCCATGAACCCCAACTCAACATTTAATACATATAATCAATCTCCCACCAAGAAAGCAACTCAAACACTAAGAAATTCAATTTCAAAACAACGCCCGTGTGGATTGAGTACAAAATCACCACTAGAATTCTATAAATCAATTGATGGATAAAATTGAAATCAAAGTTGAAGATATAGCAAATTTTCCCCTTAAAATCTTGGGTTGGGGAAGAATTAAAAAAAAAAAAACCTTTCCGGCGTGTTGTGGCCGGTAGTGGTGGTGATCGGAGCCCGATGGTGTGCAGAGAGAGAGAGATCGTGGGGGAGAGAGGCACCTTCGTTGTGGGTGGACATCGCTGTCGCCATAGCCAGTGGACGCAGGCAGTGGTGGGTTTCTCCGTGGAGAGAGAGGGAGAGAGAGAGAGAGAAGCCGCTGGATGAGAGGCGGCGTCGTTGCTAGCGCGTTCAATGGCGGTGGTAGACGGTGGTGGGCGGAATCTGTGGAGAGAGAGAGAGAGAGAGAAGCGGCTAGGGGGTGGGGGCTCGAAATGGGGGGCGGGAAGAGAAATAAAACATGATCCAATTTTTTAAATTTTTTGAATTTTTTTTTTAAATAAAGGGAATATCATATTTAGTCCCTAGGTTTTATATGATTGGATTTAGTCCTTAGGTTTCTAATTTCAGAGTTTGGTTCCTAAGTTTTGCCCAGATTTTAAATAGGTCCTCTATCACTTTTCCATCAAAATGAATGATTTGTTATATTATCATTTGTGTCTTAATTACATGCTAGCATTCTATAAACACTTATATCAATGTCATATCATTAAGCGCGATTCATCCTAAAAAAAAAAGCAAAACAAAAAACCTAACTCAAAACAAAAACAAAAAACCCAACTTCAAAAACAAAAAATTATTTTATTTGTCATCTTAATTTCTAGATTTGTAGCATTAAAGGAGAACCATTAACTTTGACGTTGATATAGGCCTTGGCGTGTCAAATTGAGACACACTTGACAAATAGAAAATCGTTAATTTTAACGTAAATTGTAGAGATCATTTCAAAATTTGAGTAAAACTTAAGGATCTTATTTTTAAAATTGAAAACTAAGTACTAAATTCAAATTAGATGAAAACTTAAGGATTAAATATGATTTTCCCAAAAAAAAAACTCAACTCAACCTGAGTTGAGTTTAGCCCCTGTCAAAAGTCGGATGGGAAACAGACAGCAAAGCTGTCCGTAGCATTACTCCTCGCGGGATAGTTCCGCACATGATTTATGAAGCTTGACCCAGGTACACTCTTTGCAACTGTAATTAGGACCCATATTTGTTTGAAGCACCCATCGCAATTTAATCCTCAATAATCCTTGTTTGGCTCTTCATTGAAGATCAACGGATGCCAGTGGAGGAAATGTTTAAGCTTCTCCCTCTCTCTCTCTCCATGAGTGTCTATTTCTGTTACACGGAACTATTACTGTACAAGGGAACTCTTTTAATTAGTGATAAGGATAGAAATTGTTTGTCATATATGGGTTGATTTGTTTATCCTAAATTAAGGAATTTATATACCCCAATTTACATCTAAAATTATTCAAATTACTTGTAAAGCTTTATAATTAGAGTGTTGTACACAATCAAATAAATAAAGAAAATATGTAATTTCTAAGACTTTCACCTAGCCATGTAGCCCTATATATGGTCGAACCATGTCATTTTCATGTTTCTCCTTCTACAATTAGTAATATGACAGGACTTGAATATGGTGGGTTTGCTGTTACTGTTTTTAGGGCTCGACTGCTGGGACTCTGGGAGGACTTCCCTTTTTAAATGATTGAGCTCGCAAACTTACCTGAAATATGAACACAGATCCCGATACGGATGTATTTTGAACCTTTCAGCTTCTTCCAATCGACTGGGAGTGCGAGAGTTGCTTCCCCTGCAACAATGAGGTTATATATGTGTGTACGTAACTATATGGCCCAAACTAGATTGTTTAAGCTTAATTTTTAAAATTTCAATTATTATGACAAAATTGTATAGTAATTATTAAATAATTATTTTAAAAAAATTATAATAAAATAAAAATATATAATAATAAGAGAGAGAGAGAAAGTGGCAAAAAAGAGAGTGTAGTACCTACGATAGACTCGAAGCTGGTTGCTGTGCCGCTAGGTAGATAAATTGAAATTAAATGATCACAAGAGAATAACTAAAATGATAGAGGTGGGTGGAATAGATTAAAGAACCTAGTTGGATTGATCAGTTCTTCTTTTCTTTGCCTCTACGCATTCTTTCTTCTCTTCGTCTTCTTTTCCTTTTTAAATGCTCAGTTCTCTTAATTATGCTTTATTTATCTTTATACCCTTTCTTTTCTTTATTCTCCCTCTTTTATTTTATCCTTTTTATGTCCTTTATTTTTCTCTGCTTTATCATTTCTTCATTTCCGCACCAATTCTTTTCTTGGGAGCTGATATCTAATATCTCACCATAATAAGAGCCAATAATATCGACAAAGATGATTTATAGGAACTTGAAGTAATAAACTAATCTAGTGATTAGATGAGCTGTGATGAAATAGCAATGTTATATGCAAGACTTTTATGGATTTGGAATCCTCTTTTAATTTTTAAAATTGAAAAATTCTCCAATTCTTAAATCCCAGCATTTCTTTTAATCTAATGGGTAGATTTGGCTGGTTAACCCAACTCGCCATTTTGAGTTTTTTTTTTTTTTTTCATTTTCACTTCCCCCACCACCTGCTCTCTTCTCTCTCTCTCTCTCTCTCTCTCTCTCTCTCTTCTCTCTCTCTCTCTCTCTCTCTCTCTCTCTCGGCTGGGGAGGAGAGAAGATAACGTGTGTGGGGAAAATGAAAATGAAAAAATAAAAACAAACCGTTCAACACGCATGATATTTTAGAGCATTCTCATCTGACTTTCTATTTTTACACTTTATTTGAGGATAAAATCAATTTTCTTACTTTAGAGAGCATTTTTTTAAAACACCTACATTCGGCTCCTAAACTAGGGATCTAGCTATCTTTGACTTTTTCATTTAAATATAATATTTTAAGATAAATTTTTTTATTTTTTATCACATCTCATATATTTGAAAATTTATTTTTCTATAATTATATTTTTTAAAATTTGTCTTTTGTTTTTTAAGGTAACGATCATAATTTTTTGTTATCAATATCCGATTGTTGACCATCAACAAAAGTTGCATTAACGGTCAATCTTACTTGAGGACTTGGCCCAAAAAGTTAACTCGTCAATTTTCTGTTTAGCGACCTAAAAAAACTGATAGCATGGGAAGTCACTATGACATATAAAAAAAAAAAAAGGGAACTCACTTAAACAACCGTATGCACATAGATAAAAAAAAAAAAATCTGTCCTGCGTGAACCTTCCTCTGCGTGCGGAACATTCCCTCTTGTGGCCGTGAAAGCAATAAAAAGAGAAAGAAAGGAAAAAAAAAAATGAAAAGACAAATAAAGAAAATTGGAAAGCAAAAAGTTAGAGGAGATAAATTAATATTTTTTTTTTAAAAAAAAAGGAAGTAGGGAGCTGAAATAGCTCCTTACTAATTAGGGAGTCATTTCATGTTCTCTACTTTTTTTCCCTCAAAGTACGAAGTCGAATGAGAGCAATAAAATAGTCTAAAATCAATTTTGGTTCTTTAAAATAAGAAAATCTTTAACCGTAAAAAACCGAATGAGCATACTCTTAGATTTTTTATTTTTTTTTTTTTTTTTTTAAAGGCTGGTTAACCCGAAGTTGGGTTACCAGGCCAAATGCCAATTATAGCCATTAGATTAAAGTAAAAGGCTGGGATTAAGAATCCGGAGGAAATTCTGGATCCGACTTTTATCGCTCTCTTATCCTTAAAAGTGATATAACTTTTAAAATTATTATTAAATTGAGATGAATTACTACGTGAATAAGAGCCAACGAAGTCCACTCATGTCATTCAAAAAGTTGACTTCGTGGATCATATCAACCTTATCGCTTTTAAACACAGCAAAAAAATTCAAGCGAAAATAAAACAAGGGTCCAGCCATGTTATTAATATCGGGATGTGAATAGAAGTATTTAAAGAGGAAATAATTGAAAAAAAAAATGAAAATTTGGTTAAAAAATTAATTTCTAAAGAGTCAATTCATACAAATACATAAAAGATTTTTAAAATTTTTAAAATGTACGTTTTTATAAAATGTAATTTTTTAGTTAAATAAAAAATAAATTTAGAAAGCCAAATAAAAATTCTCAATAGACAAGAATAAAGAGCTCCCACTTGGAAAAGAACGTGTCAAAGAAATCACAAAGAATAGTAATGTATATAAGTAACATTAAGGTTACTGAATGTTAGAACAGTTTTTAATACTGTTTGACCGGTGATGAGCAACCTGCAAAATAGAGAACAACATTAACGAACCCGTTGATCACATTAACGAACCCGTTGATCTTTGGACCGAGAATACTCTGATGCTTAAGTTAGCATAAATATTATGAGTAAGATAAATCAATGAGCTAGGATTTTTGGGAGATCCAGCTTCCTTTTTACCTGATGTATTGAATCCTTTTTATAGGGTTTTCTGTAGATGATTCATCTGTAGGATTCTGTGTATTTGGAAATATATCATATTAATATAAGATCACATCCATGATATCAAGATATTTGATTCTCTCATTAAAGGTGATTCTGGTGGATATAGCTGTTATCTGTTGAGATACTACTTTGACTAAGATTAGCTGAGACAAATAAGCTTTGACTGTGATTGCTTGAGTGAGACTATGACGGGATTTATTCCCAACACTAAGGAAGAATGTTATAAGCAAACAAAAAAGAAAAGTACTTCGCGATTAGGGTTCACTCTAAATGCATTCTCGTTAGATTTCTTCATTCCCCCATTGTTCCCATATGTAATGGGTTAGATCCCACTCCCTAGGTTGTTGTTTGATTTGTTTCAATGTACTTACAAAAATAAAAATAAAGAAAAGTACGGATTAATTGAGATGAGTCCAGGGCAGAACCCAAGAGTCTTCTGAATTGTTTAGATCTCATAAAGAAAAAGATGTGTGTGTCCAAGTTGCTCGCATTTCACTTTAGAATTGGCCAATAAAAGCATAGTACCCTTTCTTATAGGATTTCTCTGGATTCTCTTTGTAAAATTATTTTCATTTTAACCTATTAAGTGCATCTCCAACATATGTATATAGTTATTATGTGTAATTTTTCTGCTCCAACCAAATACTTCAAAGTAAGTATCTTTTAGGCATTTTGCTGAAAGATCACTGTAGTCTGTAGCACATTGAATGAATAAAATTATTTAAGGAATTGTTTATTTTTTGTTTATTTATTGATTTCCTCTCCTTCTTCTCCTTTTACCTCACATGAGGAGAGTGAAGTGAATAGAATGGACTAAACAAAGGATTGGAAAATAATATTTAAAGAAAGTAGATTATAATAGTAATTTGTTGGAGTGTGTATTGAAAAGTTAGTAACTTATAAAATGAAAAAGTATACGGTTTGAGTACTAAAATAGATATTGCTGCTGGAGATGCTCTGATCATGCTGCATGTTGCTAATTATACTTATTCTTGCATTATTATTAAATGATCTAAACAAACCAAATCGAATTGGTATTCTATTAGTTCTTCTTGTTTTTTATACATCAGCTTCGTTTGCTTCGTTTTTCCTTTTTTCCTTCTTTAATTAGCACGAAAAATTGAAATCAAATTTGCACCACCGTGGTCACATGCCATAAAGAATAGAGCCGACATTACAATAATTCCCGTCGTTTTACTTGATCCAAGGTTAGGGAATCAATTCTCGTCTCCAAGCCCCAGTCGGCTTATTAGTCAATTATTTGTTTATTTAATTATTTGATTCAATATTTCTACATTATTTTAATTTATTTAAACATTTTAAAATGGGAATGAAAAATGTAAAGAAGAATTTTTCCTAGTTGAAAAATGTAACCCTTTTGTCTGCTAACCATATAAAATTTAGTTCTCTTCAAAGTCATTGTCGTTCTTTTTTTTTTTTTCTTTTTTTATTTTTTATTTTTTATTATTGTTAGCAGGTTATGGACATAAAACGTTTAAACAACATGTTAAGTGACCATGGCATATACTCAAGGGAGAGGTTGTTAATCCCAATAAGCAATCCTGACATTCTTGTAAATGGGACATGCTACATCGAGCTAGATACGTATGCAAAAAGGGAAGTGATTGCTAGAACACCCTCAACTCGGGAAGGGTTAGGTTTGTCAACTTACTATCACAGAGGCGTAAAGATTAATAAAGCCTACCAAAGCGATAACTAAATGAGATAAGACATGGATTAACAAAATAAATTAATAGGGTTATATAAAATATGACTCTCTTAAATTGCGGAAACGATATGTCAAAAGAATACAATGTTTCTTATTGAAAAATTCATAGTTATGAAAACTGTGCTAAAACACTTATTGTAAACAAATTAATAATAAAATAAATGCATGAAGTCCTAGAAAGTCCTGCCCCCATTCCGACCTCCTAGACCAGTTTGCTCATAACCTGAAAACAAAACATAGTAAGGGGTGAGCGAGAAATACTCAGTAAAAAAAGCCTCAACCATAAAACTGTTGAGTTAATTTCATTTTCTTTAAAAATAATTATTCGAAAAATATCATCATCTTGAAATCACTGCAAGCATATTTAATACATATCATACTATAAATATAAACAACCTTTTAGTCTATACATAATCAATCCTCAGTAAAGTAATCATAAAGCACATTCATATTCCTTGTAAAATATTCACATTTATAGGTTATCACATTTAATCTCATATTAGTGCCCGTGTACACTATTACGCCCTGTGTACTAGGGTTGCATGGTCCTTGTGACCATGGTAGCTACTGTGGCCGCAGACCTGCCCGTTAACTAATTAATCAAAGTACACTTAGAATGACATATCAATGAATTACCGCATTCTCAACGTCCTTCAACGGTTGTGCTTCCATCTCAAACAACGGTACCGAGCTCATACATTGTAAACATTTCTGGGGCCAAAATTATCTCCTCCACGCCCGTGTCCTTATTATAGTAAATCATTTCTTATTCCTTTACTTTTTATGAAACTGTTTAGGACAACGTGTGGGAGGGTTTTCTCTTCACTATAAATTTTCCTTATTTAGAACTTCCCAAAAATAAAATTTCTTTAAAACAATCATCTTCCTCTTAGAAAAATTGTTCACAAAAGTCGAACGTCGTACCCATACTAATTTGAGTGACAAAAGTAAATTTAGAAATTAAAAACATCTTTATAAAAGTGTTTCATGCATGTATAATCATGTCAAATAAATATAAGAATAATCATAAAATAATATATTCTTGCACCAAGTAATAAAGAGCATTTAAATTAAATCATGCAATGAAACTACACTTAAAAGAGTCAAGAATTTCCTTACTTGAATGATGCTGCTAGAAAATGCTTAGCCTGCTAACTACCTGAACCAAGTATTCAGCCACATTAATAATCTTACTAGTGGGGATGTTTGGCAAAGGGTTGGGATTGTGGTTTGGGGATTGTTGACTTTTGATGTGATATAAAGTAGTGAGAATGTTGTAAATTTTTTGTATTGGAAAATGAAATTTTTGTTTTTTAGTGAGTATTTTATTTGAATGGTAATAAAAAAATATTTGATATGATATAAAAAGTGAAAAAAGTTGTTAAAAAGTAGTTGATGTGATATAAAAAAGTGGGAATGTTTTTTTTGAAAAAATCAAAAACGTGAACAGTGCAAGCCCAAGCCATTCCCAAACGTCCCCACTAATTCTATCCTTGTTTGAATAACACCAATAGTCATTTCTAACCAAGACTCTAGTGGTATGGCCCAAAATACTCTAAATGGACCAAACTCGTAACACGCTTCTAACTATAATTGAACTTAATAACTTATAACACTTTCAAAGCCCAACACGTAGATTAAATGGATCAAATGCACTTCCTAAGTGCATGCATTAAAAAATATTCTAAGAACTTAAACAACCTTCAAATTATTTAATAGTTATTTGCAAATAATGCAACTTGAAAGTAGTTTAATGGAAATTCGCACAATTACATATAATATGGTATATAGGATTTATTAAAAATTGTTTATGAAAGTTTGGCTTTACAAGATTCTGCTTAGGCCTAGTTTACACGTTCAAATTTATACTTTAAAAATACCTTTGGAAGAGGTAGTAAAAACGTGTCTTTGTTTGTGCATATGTAGTTTGATTCCTATAAAAATTGTATTTAATAATAAAGGGATATTTTTTTAAAAAAAAAATATCAAAGGCAAGATGATTTATTCACTTTATTGGAGAAGGCAATTGAACAAGAATAATGTACAGGTCTATGGTGTTATAACAAGGGCTTTAAGTCTTTAAAAAGCAATGGCTTTAAATATTAAGATACATAGATGCAGTGCTGAAAATAAAAACAAATGCTTTAGATATTAAAACAATTCCTTTTTAACAAAGTAAAAACATTTACCAGATATGGTCATTGATAAAACAATTTTGAATAAGAGACTTCATATACTCAAATACTACATAACAATAGATCCTGGAAGTTGTATGGCTAGTTCTGTAATTATAAAATAAAACTTAAGAAAACAAATATATGTTGGTTGACAAGTCAAAAACAAGAAAAAGGCTTATATACTGTAAGGTGTTAAAGGCATCCGTGGTCAAAGCAAGGAAGTGGATATATATATATATATTGATTTTTATTTCTAAAGACCATGGAAGGAGAAAGAAATCACAAGTTGCACTCTAAGGCCACCCGAAAATCTAGGTAGTGGTTTCAAAATATGCGTGTATGAGTTTTGTCTCCAAAAAAAAAAAAACGTCCAATGACATCTTTCACAAGAGAAAACGAAAATTAATGCATATTGGTGTCCAACAAGAATCAAACTCCTGCTACGAATAGTCAAAAGAAAAGACGAGGGAGAGGGAGTACCTGCAGTGAGCAAACGTGAGTGCAAGAAGGAGAGAGAGGTGTGCGCTTTTGGGAGCTCACGGCTAGGGTGTAAAAAATGAGGCTAAGGTTTTATCTTATTGGTATTTATTAAGGTGTAAAACAAAGAAAGAAAAATAATGGTGTCATACGGTTATAGTTTTAACATGTGTAGGAGAGAAATAAATTGAGTGGATCTCAGAAATTTTCTAGAAGTGGGATAATAAATTCGATAAATGTTAAAATGAAATTTTCATTTAAAATATATTTTATCTCCCAATAATTTTAGAAAACATAAATTTTTGTAATATATTTTTTTTTAAAAAATATTAAATACATAAATAAATAAATAAAATAAGAATAACATGATAAATAATTCTTTATGTATGCCAAAATTACATATTATATTATATATATATATCTCTAAAGGCGGACTAACGGGGTTATTACAATTGCAGTGTTGTATATATCTTGAAGGTGGTCCTGATAGAAAGTCTACCCATTTGCAGAAGAAGATGAGTATTGAACAAGGGAAGAGGGAGGTTGTTGACTCGTTGAAGAGAAGCATGCAAGTTGATGATGGGACTGCCCAATATTACTTGTCTATTTCAAATGGCGATCCTCGGGCTGCACTCACTGAATTTTCCGAGGACCTTAGGTGGGAGAGGGAAGAGGGCTTGGCATAGTTTCTGAAATGATGTCCAGCTCTGGTACTTGGGACCTTGGAAGTGCATAATAAACGGTGAAGATTGGCCAAAGCATGATGGATATTGCTCTGTCCAGGCTTTCTCCTTGAACGTGTTTATGTTTTCTAGCTTCTTTAGAAAGTTTACTACTGTGAATCCTGACATTGCTAGAGAAACTAGTCAATGTGTTCCTTATAAGGTTGTGGCATCCCTCACTCCTCAAGGCGTCTTTTGGAGTTGAGTTAGGCCCACCTTCTAATATGGTATCAGAGCAAGGTTCCTAGTTTGTGGCCCCACCGTCACCCGTTTCCACGTGTTGGCTTGGATGTCCTTCCGCCACACGTGAGGGGACGTGTTAGAAGTCCCACATTGCTAGAGAAACTAGTCAATGTGCTCCTTATAAGGTTGTGGCATCCCTCACTCCTCAAGACGTCTTTTAAAGTTGAGTTAGGCCCACCTTCTAATAAATCCGTCCTCAGTTGATTGTTCTCCTCTTCAAAGAACAGGGGAATCGAGTTTTCTTCATTTTGTCTTGGGTACGTACCCTTTCAATGATGTAATCAACTACAATCATGAGATGTTAGTGACGGTTGTAAATTAATTAAGCTGAGAATTGTAATCATGTCTAGCTTGAGAACGAAAAGTTAATGTCTATATTGCTAGTTGTATAGATCAAGGTTTGTTACCTATTCTTCAAGGCATCCTACCATTTTCATGACTTGTTATCTATCTATTTATACAAATGCACTTCACCATCTCAGTTATGAGTCAAGACTCCTGATATTCTCTCACAGAATGTGTCATCAATTGATTCCTTAGAAATTATTCCTTCAGCCTCTTCTGGTTCACCTACTGCAGAAATTATACTATGTCCTCTGTTTCTGCCCCTTTGCCAGATTACCATCTAAAAGCCTCAAGTTCTCAACTAACACATCTTTAACTCAAGCTTTGCCACTTCAACCTGAACCATCATCCCCTCTCATAATCACAAGATCCATGACAGGTATTCTTTAGCCAAAGGATTTTTCAAACTATTATCTATATTGTTCCATTAAATCCACGAAACATCCCTTGAAAGGTCATGTTTGCTGCATCCTTACCTCGAGAATCAACTACCTTTTCTTAGGCCGTTTCAAATCCCAACTGGTGTGCTGCAATGGAAATGGTAACTCATTTTTCAAAATGAATATTTTCTATGATATTTTTCCTGTGTTGTTCAGGTAATGGAAGCAGCTATTGTTATGTTTTCCTAGAAAGAGATCACTCGCATGCTTTTTATGGACATGGGGATATTTCCAAGCCATGTCTTCATGCATATATGGGCCTGCGTGCCACTGTTGGCATTATTTTGCATCCTTGTATATACTTAGTGGTTTAATGGGTAGGAGGCCCACTAGCACTCGGGTGGCGTGATGTTGACTAACTCCAGTCGAATGCCTAACTTATTTGGCCCACAAAATAGCCCAATTCTTCCCCCAATAAGGCAATAAGCTCTGCTATTCTATTTCCTTTCTTGCTCTCATTTTCTCTATCTTCTTTTTCCTAGGACCAGGGGAGGCATAGGACAACATAGAGAAATGCTAGATTTTTCAAATTTTTTTCCAAATATTTGGTTCCCAAATGATGCGTCACCCTTGCATCAGCTTATGCCTCAATTTACTAAAACAATAGATTACATATGATGATGACACATCATTTGGAAACTAAATTTGAGAAATCTAGCATTTCTCTAGAATATAAATTTCCTATAAACTGGGCTGTAGAAACTTATACCTCTACAAATTTCCTATAAACTGGGTTTCACACATGCTTTCTTATTAATAACATTAAAAAAATATGTGAGAAAGTACATGTTAAGGGACATATGTCAATTTTTTAGAGGCAGGTTTGTAAGAGTTCTTACAATCCAGTTTGTAGAAATTTATGTCAAAAGGCATATGAATGAAGTAGGAGACTGTTAGAACATTTTTTATTATTATTATTATTATTGTCTTAATTTGATTGCAGAATTTGATTTGCTAAAACGGGTTGGATAGAGTCTAAATGACATACCTAAATGTTATTGAGTAATTATTGAGTTATTGGGCTTTATATACTTTAACCGAGTAAAAATTAGGTTCCTACTGGACTTGGTAAACAATATGTAGGCATGTAATCTTATTAGGGCTAGAAGTCTGTATTGAGTGATTTTGTAACACATCAGTCTCATATTGAAAAGATAAAGAGTAGCCCACATAGAATGAGTGATTTATAAAGATAATAATGAGTACTGCTAAGTCCCACATTGCATAATTACTAGATAAAATTGGGCTTCATAAGGAATTCTAAGAAAACTTAAAATTGACTAGTCCTTTTAAGATAATAGCGCAAATATAACTAACGTTTTTCGCTGAATCATTACAGATTTTATATGGTCTCTCATTTTCTCTCCATACATAGAAACCCATATTTTTATTAGTGACAGAAATTGGCTTGTTTCATTGATAGAAACCTTTAGAGAGGAGTAAAGAGGGAAAGTCTCCGCTAGTAGTATATAATTTACCTGATTCAACAACATTAAGGAGATAGCGTATGCATGTATATCTAATCTCTAAAATAGTTGTTTTTTTATATCATAATTTGCTTTTATTATTGTTGTAACAGTGAAGTGTTTTCCATGTAGATTTTAGTGAGTTATTAAATGAAATGAGTGCAAGAATAATCAAATGAGACAGTGAATTAAAGTGTGGAGAGGTCCATTGCAATTATAAAAGAATAAATAATGTCTCAAAATAAATATTAGATATAATAATCTATGACAATTCCTAGGCCTATTGGGTTATTATACGCCTGTACACAACTTGATGATTTAATAGTGAAAATCAATTTTTAAATTGGGACTTGTGAAAAACAAAGATGTAGCAACAAGGAAACGTGTTTTTTTCCCCCCTCAAATATCATTTTCTTTTTTAGCAACAAGGAAATATCTTCCTGAATTAACGCAAACCTTTCCTATGCATTAGGGCTTTAACATTTATTATTTCCACTTCGACGTTCTCCCTTCTCAAATTTAACAATAAAAATAAAACCCAAACAATAAAAATGGTAAGAAAAAAATCCCCCCTTCCCCCTCTTGAATAGAAAAAAATGGTAAGAAAAAGAGTTAATTATTAAATAACAACACAAAAAGATACTTCTAATTAACAATCAAACAATTTTTGTCGTTGATTTTCAGACAACAACAAAAAATTGTAATTTACACTTGCTGTAAAGACTGAAACAACAATCATTATAAGCACCAATTGTGAAAATTGAAATTACATTTGACACATTCAAAAGTCAAACCATCGCAAGGCTTACTACATTTATAACAAGGAGGATGAACATCTTTGCTCGTGTCAACAAAAGTGAGAGGATCTTCATGCCTGTCAAACTTATAAGTCCTCCAAAACTTGATATATGGATATTTACCAAAAATGCAATTGGGATGGACAGGAAAATTGAGATCTATATAGTAATAAAACCAATAATTTGGATCTCGTTTTTCTTCACCACTTATCACAATAATATTGTTTATCGTCAGAATCAATATCTTCAATTTTATAACAAAGTCTGAATGGTTGCTCATGTGGTCTATATCTTATGGTACGCGGTAGCGTAGTGCACTTGAAGTCCAGCTTAAATTCACAAGCATCACAAGATTCACAACAGAATACATGTCGATCTTTAGAACCACAAGAATTGCACGTACCAGAATTTGATTTGCTGGAGAGAATAAGTTGGTGCTCATGACCTTCATGGTTAAAGGTGTCAGATATCAAACTACATTGGACATCAAGGTTGAAGTTGCCTTTGTCACAATGGTAGACGAAGCCATTACAATGACGATCACAAGCATGACAAAAAAAATACTTTTCCACATCAGGTGGCTCTGTCAGGAGAATGAGAGGGTGTCGATGAAGTGGGTGTAACTTTTTTCTAGGTAATTCAACACAAGATTTGTGAAGAAAGAATGTGCATTGAGTACTACAAGTATAAAACGGAGGGTAGATAGGGCACACACACCCGTCACATTTTTCCTCGTTCTCAAGCTGCTCATCAATAAGCTTCAAGTCATGCTCATGACTAAAATGTCTGATTTCCACCGCTATTTCAATATTGCCCTCTCCCAGTTTGGATTTCTTGACAACATATGGTAACGGTAATGAATCAATGGATTCATCAAGCACCGGCTCCGTATCATCCCACAGTAGCTCTTCATTATTTGCAGCACAATGAAGATGGGTAACGAAATCACAAGTTGAGCAATAATAAACCATGTAGTTTGTGTTCACCTTTTGAACACACAGTAGGCAAAGTCGATGGTCGGATTGATTGAGCTGAGGCTGAAGGGAATTGGTGAGGTGAAGAGGGTGGCGCCTATGACGGATATGTTTGACAACCAATGTGCAGGAAGAACATTCTAGGTGAACGAAGAATGGGCAGATAGCACATAAATAAAACATGCCTTTGCCTTCTTTCCCACAGGCGTCGCAAGTGAAACAGATAGATCTCCGCACGAGGGTCAATGGGTGCGCCTGAAATGGTATCAGAGCATTAGACTCTGTTCTTTGTTGTTCTTAGTTTTTCATTCCTTAAACCTTCTTCTTTCTTTCAGATTCTTTCTTGAATCTTCATATCCATTCATGGATACTGTTTCATCAAATATTGCATCATCTAGTGCAGATTTCTCAAATCCTTACTATCTCCATCATGGAGATAGTCCAGGAAGTTTACTGGTTTCGCAGCCTCTAGTTGGAAACAATTATCATACTTGGAAAAGATCCATGTCAATGGCACTTTCTGCCAAAAACAAGTTAGGATTCATTGATGGATCACTTCCAAAACCAGAAGAGTCAGATGCAGATTTTCTTGCATGGAATCGCTGCAATAACATGGTATTATCCTGGATCCTTAACTCTGTTTCTCAAGAAATAGCTTCTAGCATTATCTATATTGATTCTGCTGAAGAGATGTGGAATGATATTAAAGAGCGTTTTTCTCAACAAAATGGTCCACGGATTTTTCAGTTGCAAAAATCCATATCTGCTCTTTCTCAAGATAATCATTCTGTAAGCTCTTATTACACATCTCTAAAGGGGCTTTGGGAAAACGAATTGAAGCAAATTATCGTCCTTGTTCCTTTATGTTCTTTGTGGTGTTTCACGAACCATTCTTGAGTACCAGCACCGAGAGTATGTGTTTCAATTCCTGATGGGATTGAATGACTCTTTTGCACACATAAGAGGTCAGATTCTGCTTATGGATCCATTACCACAAATTAACAAGATATTTTCAATGGTTCTGCAAGAGGAACATCACAGAGAGATTTCCTCATCATTTTTTGCACCTATGAACCACAATCCTGCAGCAATGGTGACAAAATACAATCAACCATCTAATCAGATGCATTCTCAGAGTTCTAAGTCACAGTATAGTCGCAAAGAGCGTCCTACTTGTTCTCACTGTGGCCTCCTTGGTCATACTGTTGAGAAGGGCTACAAGTTGCACGGTTATCCCCCAGGATATAAATTCACCAAAGGCAAAAATGCTCCATCAGCAAATCAAGTTTCTGATATGCCACAATTACCGATTACATCAGAACAATGTCAGCAGCTTCTAGCTCTACTGCGATCCAAAACCTCTGATGAATTCTCATCTGCTTCATCTGCCATCAATGATAATCAAGATCATTTACTCATTGAGATGGCAGGTAATACTCAAAATCAACAATATTGTTTTCAATCCACAGTTCTAGGAGATAAACATTCAGTTTTTTCTTCTATCTCTTTGTTTCAAATAGCAGTTAAAAATGCTGCTAAGTATCCGTGGATCATTGACACGGGTGCTACAGATCATATGGTCTGTTCTATCTCTTTTTTGACTACTATCACTTCTTCTGTTTCTAAACAAGTTAGATTACCTAATGGTAACCATGCTGAGGTCACACATGTTGGTACTGTCACAGTTTCTGCAAATTTGATTCTCACTAATGTTCTGTGCGTACCATCATTTTCATTCAATTTAATTTCAGCAAGCAAACTGATTAAGAATCTCAACTGCTGTTTGATTTTTTTTGCTGAATTTTGCTTCATTCAGCAACTGTCCAGCTGGAGGACGATTGGAATGGGTAGAGAGAGAGCTGGCTTATATCATTTACTGCATAACTTGGAAAATCTCAATGGTTTGCCATCTTCAAGTTCAGCATCTTCTGTTTCTACAATAAAATCATTGTCATCTGTTTCCAATTCAGTTTATGTTTTCAATTCTGTAAAAATTCCAGCACATGTTTGGCATTGTAGATTGGGTCATCTATCTGACTCACGTTTTCATTTGCTTGATCATGTAATCCCTGGTTGTAATTCCACTTCAAATAAAGATTGCTCAATATGCCCTTTGGCAAAGCAACATAGAGCTCCTTTTTCCATTAGTACTACACATTCTAATCAAATCTTTGAGCTCATTCATTGTGATATATAGGGGCCTTTTTCTTCCCCTTCATCAGATGGTTCCAAATTTTTTCTTACCATTGCAGATGATCACAGTAGGTTTACTTGGGTATATTTGATGCATAGTAAGTCTCAAACCCGTATCCTCATTCAATCCTTCATTCATTTGGTAGAAACTCAATTTAATGTCAAAGTCAAATGTCTTCGATCTGATAATGGCAGTGAGTTCAATATGGTTGATTTCTTTTCTTCTAAATGCATTATACATCAACACACATGCATTGAAACTCCACAACAGAATGCTATAGCTGAACGCAAACATCAACATCTGTTGAATGTTGCTCGTGCTCTTAGGTTTCAATCTCACTTACCATTATATTTTTGGGGTGAATGCATCTTAACAGCAGCCTATCTTATCAATCGCACTCCTACTCCTATACTTGGTAACAAAACTCCTTATGAATGCTTACATTCTACTCTTCCTCAATACTCTCATTTAAGAGTTTTTGGGTGCCTTTGCTATGCTTCAACCATTACAAGAAATCGTTCTAAGTTTGATCCTCGTGCTAGATGTTGTGTTTTTCTTGGTTATCCTTATGGTGTTAAAGGATACAAGTTATATGATATTTCTAATAATACTTTCTTTGTTTCCCGTGATGTTACATTTCATGAGAACATTTTCCCTTTTGCTCCTAAATCAATCTCTTCTACTTTACCTCTTCAAAATCAGAATGCTCCTTATAATAAGCAATTATCAATAGATCATTCTGTGTCTTCTCCATTTTCTCTCACTACTCAAAATGTCATCCCTCTTTTGATTCCAAATTCAGAACATTCTAATTTTCCTTCACAATCATATCCTGTCTCTCATTCTATTCCATCCACAGTTCCTCATACAAACATTAGTTCTTCTCATACTCTTCGAAGATCAACCAGGTCCAGGTCTCAACCAAGTTATCTGCAGGATTATCATTGTCATTTAGCTGCTGTATCTTATCCATTCCATTCTTCATCCAAACTGTTGGCAGATTCCTCTTCTTCAGGTATTCCCTTTAGCTTGTCATCTTATATATCCTATGATAACTTGTCATCTGCACAAAAATCTTTTAGTCTTTCAGTTTCATCCCATTTTGAGCCACGGTTTTATCATCAAGCTGTCAAATTTCCCCATTGGTGTGATGCTATGCAAGTTGAGATTGATGCTTTGGAAGCAAACAATACTTGGGTCCTGACAGAATTACCACCTAACAAACATGCTATTGGCTGCAAATGGGTTTATAAAGTGAAACTCAAAGCTGATGGTTCCTTAGAAAGGTATAAAGCCCGTTTGGTGGCAAAGGGATATACACAAAGTGAAGGGCTTGACTATCATGAAACATTCTCACCCGTGGCTAAACTGACAACTGTGAGATGTTTACTTGCTATTGCTGCAGCCAAGAATTGGCATTTGCATCAATTAGATGTTAATAATGCTTTCCTTCATGGTGAGTTAGATGAGGAAGTGTTCATGGAGCTCCCTCTCGGTTTTGCTGCTAAAGGGGGGTCTAAGGTTTGTAGGTTAACCAAATCTCTTTATGGATTAAAGCAGGCCTCAAGGCAGTGGTTTTCCAAGTTTTCAACAACTTTGATTAGCCTTGGTTTCACTCAATCCAAGTGTGATTATAGTCTGTTTACCAGGATGATTGGTTCTTCTTTTTTGGCATTACTTGTCTATGTAGATGATATTGTTCTAGCAAGTAATGATTCAGATGCTATCTCCAGTTTTACTCATCTTCTTAATCAGCAATTTAAACTCAAAGATCTTGGTCCATTGAAGTATTTTTTGGGGTTAGAAATTGCTAGGAAGTCCACTGGAATTTCCATCTGTCAAAGGAAGTATGCCCTAGAAATATTGGAGGATTCAGGTTTACTTGCTGGCAGGCCATCCAAATTTCCTATGGACTCAAACCTTAAGCTTTCTAGAGATAAAGGTCCCTTGTTATCTGATCCTACATCTTATAGACGCTTAATTGGTAGATTGATGTATCTTACAATCACTCGTCCTGATTTGGTGTACTCTGTTCAAGTTCTCAGCCAGTTTATGGATAAGCCTCGTCAACCTCACAATGATGCAGCTCAAAGGGTTTTAAGATATATTAAAAATGCTCCTAGTCAAGGATTGTTTTTCCCTGCATCTTCAGATTTCAAACTCAAAATTTTTTGTGATGCTGATTGGGCTGGTTGCCCTGATACATGCAGATCAGTCACAGGATTTTGTACTTTTCTTGGTGATTCTCTTATTTCCTGGAAATCCAAGAAACAGCAAAATGTTTCTCGATCTTCAGCAGAAGCTGAATATCGTGCCATGGCAGCGGCATGTTGTGAAATCATGTGGCTTCGCTCTTTACTCACTGATTTTCATATTGATCATTCTGATTCTGCTTTGTCATTTTGTGATTCTCAAGCTGCCTTACATATTGCTGCTAACCCTGTGTTTCATGAACGTACTAAACACATTGAGCTGGATTGCCATTTGGTTCGAGAACAACTTCAAAAAGGCTCATTCGCCCTTGCCGTACATCTCATCAGCTGCGACATTTTACTAAACCTCTTGTCTTCAAGCCTTTATGAATTATCTCCAAATGAACCTTTTTTGAACATCCATGGCTTCATCTTGAAGGGGGGTTTTAGCAGTTTTTTACTGAGCTTTAGCTGGAGGGCAATTTCACACGTGCATATTTAGGAAAGCTTAGTTGGAATTGGCCCGTTACACACGTGAATGGCTTGCTGTGCAAGTGGTTGTAATTTGTTATCTGTAGTTAGTAGACTCGATTATTACAAGTAGGTTAAGCTAAATTCATCTGTAAATACTTTTACTGTAATATTTTTTCTTGTTAATGCAAACAGAAATTCTTCGCAATTTTCTTCATACTCTGTTTTCTGAATGCAACCGTCGCATTTGATTTCCCTCTTCCAGTAATTATACTGATGGATGAGAAGAAGGGGATGTTTGGGGTGCAACGGGTGGCCCAACTCGCGGGGTAGTTCCGCACATGATTTATGAAGGTTGAACCTATAATTAGGACACTCTTTGCAACTGTAATGAGGACCCGATATTCATTTGAAGCACCCATCGCAAAATAACATTCGATAATCCTTGTTTGGCTCTTCATTGAAGATCAACGGATGCTCGTGGAGGAAATGTCGAACCTCTCTCTTTCTCTCCATGAGTGTCTATTTCTATTACACGGAACTTTTTCTGTACAAGGGAACTCTTTTAATTAGTGATAAAGATATTCGTTTTGCGGTTACTGTTTTCTGGGCTTGAGCGGAAGGATTATTCTTTTTAAATGATTGAGCTCGCAAACTTAACTTAAATACGAACACGGATCCAGATAGATGTATTTCGAACCTTTTCGAGTTTCGGCTTGTTCCAAAACGAGTGATCCAATTGTTCCCAGCTGTTTGCGCACTTACTCTCACAGAGTGCAGGCTTCAACCGTACCCTGCAACAAAACGAGACAATCATGCATCTTCAAATTACAAAGGATCCAGCTACTCACCAAAAAGCAAAATAAATAGAAATGCATACAAAACAGAGGCTTACTCATTCCCGACTTAAAAAACGTGACGTTCTTAAGCATACAAAACAGCCGACTATTTGACATAGATAGGAAAACAATAAAAAGAAGAAAAAGAAATGACACTCATATCACATAAGAAGGCATCAATGAATACTCACAGCTAGTTAAGAAATCTGATTTTGGCTTCAGTGGTCAATGAAGCTCCAAAGTTCAAACCCCAGTTTATCTTCGGATGAATGTAAGATTAAGATTGGCTTAAAACTTATCTACTACTTCTGCCATACGATGGGAAAGACGTGGCATGTTTGGGTGCACAACTTTATTAAAAAAATTATTTTATTTTTTAAAATATGTGTTTGGGTGTATCCGAATTCTAACTCAAACTTTTTTCAACTCAATTTAAATAATAATAAAAAATAAAAAAAAAGGAAAAAAAAATTAAAAATAATTTTTATTTGTGCAAACCATCCTATTTCTCATATTTCTGTTTGGTTTGAAATTCGAATTATATTTTTGAAATTGGATGGTTTAGATCTTGTCACTTGGATATGACTAAGTGAGATATAATGAACTAATAAAGAAAAAAACTAAAAATATTCCAAGTATAATATATAAATGTTGAAATGACAAGATTTGAACAATTCGATTTAAAAATAATTCATAGGATTTTAAGAATATTATTGTAAAATGATCCTAAAAAATTCAAAGAATTCTAATGCTTCTACATCAATCAAGCCAATAAAGAATTTTGTTTTCAACATTATTTACAAACCTATTAGAATGTTTCACCCAATTGCATTTCCTCTTCGTTTTTCTCTTTGAAGAACATGAAATTCTTCCTTTCGGTAGGAAAGAGAGAGATCGGATGGCTTAGTTAGCAGGAAATTAACCAAAAACGTTGAGAATAGTTGTATACGGATGTGTCGTTTAGAGGGTATAGAGTATTGCGAAATGCAAAAGTAATGTCGTTTTTTATGCACGATGACTATCAACAATTGACAAATGGATACCTCCCATTCATTTGTCCCACACTGCTTAAAAGAAAATTTCAATTTTCAATATCAGTTCACGACAGTGGAAAGATATCGGGCCGGTGCACTGCCTACCCAGGTAGCCTAATGAGTTGAGATCGCTTGAACCAACAATTTTTGCTGAAAAAAGTTATTGAAGTCTTGTCATTGACTAGGAACACTGTATGCTTGTATTTCAAATCTCAATCTTTGATTGCGTTTGTAAGGGAAATAAGATAAGAAAAAGTAATATTTTAGCAATTAAAGGGCCAATGAAGACCAACAATAAAAAAAAAAGGAAAGAAGGAACTTCACCTCAACTGATTATTCATTTTGCGTGAGACATCATTTCTTTTCAGAGATTAATTTTTGCTTTTTTAAACGAAAAGCATATCCCTTTGGGGGTTTGGGCAAAAGAAAAAAAATTGTGCAGCTGATGTGATTAAGCTGGGTGTGGGGGAGTGGATGGAAGCGAAGACTATGCAAGATATCTTTGCAGTTTGGTGTTAAGCTCTACTGTTATAATATCTGGAAAAACAGGAATGAATTAAACATGAAAGTTCATCCTAGGACCGATAAGCAAATTTTGAAGGCCATTTTTTTGGAAGTTAGAAAAGAATTATGGGGTGGGGGGGGGGGGGGGGGGGGACGCTTTCAGAAAAATGTGGTTAATGCTCTAATGTGTTGAAAATGGAATCACTTTCACTCTGAGGAGTGTGGTCTGATTTTTTTTTTTTTTTTTCTTTCTTTCTTTTCTTAGTTACTGCAGTCGTGTTGTTATCTTTGTTTTTTTTGAGGAGAGGTTTTGTTTTGGTTGTTTCTGAGTGGTGTTCTGTTGTTGGTCCTTTTAGTGGGACTCTGGTTGCCTACTTGTATTGCTTTTGGTGTTTTTTAGCTCCTCTGTGTTGTAATTGCTTTTTGTTGTTATTGAGAAAAGGTAGTTGTCTATAAATAATAATAATAATAAATGAATCTTATACTTCAAGTTCAAAATGAATAATTTTTATGATATTTTTCCTGTGTTGTTAATGTAATGGAAGCCGCTATTTTTCTGTTTTCCTAGAGTGCTTTTTTATGGACATGGGGACATTTCCAAGCCATGCCATTCAAATAGCCACCTCTTCTTGCATATATGGGCTTGGGTGCCACTATTGCCATTATTTTTCATCTTTGAGTATAATAAGCGGTTTAATAGGTAGGAGGCCCACTGGCGTGAGGTTGAACCAACTCTAGGCGAATACCTAACTTATTCGGCCCAAAAATTTGCTCTTCTCTTTCCTTTCTCTTTCTCATTTTCTCTATCTTCTTTTTCTATGGAATAAGAATAGATGTGTGTCTACTTAAAATTGATTTGATTTTTAAAATTATCATAAAATTATAATAAATTATTTTGTATTTTGATCTAATGACAATTTTATAATAAGTTACATCAGTTTGAGTAATATAAAAAACATGGGAAAAAAACGTTTATTTATTACTATTTTCCATGTATTGCTAGATTCCTCATCCTCTCCGTAGACAAAAACCTATATTTTTTTTTTCTTTTTTTATAAGCAAAAAACCTATATTTTTCATAGTGAGAGAATTTGGCTTGTTCATTGATAGCCACTTTTAGAGAGGAGTAAAGAGGGAATGACTCAGCTGCCGGCATACAATTCATATGTTTCAACAACTTCAAAGAGATAACTTCTATATATATATATATATCTTATTTCTAAAATAATTGTTTATATTTGTATTCTAATTTTCTCGCACGTTTATAACTGTTCTTACAGTTCCTTTCCCTCATCTGCTTGAATAGAGTCCTCATCTGTCTTGTTCTAAGAGTGATCAACAATTACGTTTGCAAATGCATGCACGGTTTAATTTTCTTTATCAAAGTTTTTGTCCTTAGCACTTTGCAGCCTATCCTTTTTTTTATTTTTTATTTTTATTTATTTTTCGGGTTGAGCTGTTATAAAGGTAATTCAGATAATACTATTGGCCACATGACTCCGTCCACCATTCTCCTTGACTTTCAGATCATCTTCAAGAACTAGTTGTTGCTGACGGATCGTTTTCAATACCTTATAGTTACGTGGATACATCATCAATTATCAATCTCTTAAATAAAGTAAACTGTTAGAAAAAACTTTTAAAAGTTAGGATGGCGTGAATTTGGTCATAAGTTGGCCAATCCTTTGATTAATTTGGAAAGAAGAATTCCAAGAGAGGCAGGCAGCAGGCCAAAATCATTTGAACAACGCAACCTTTCCGTGTGATTGGAAGGTCAATACAAAAAAAGAATGGGATAGGCGTGGAGATCGAAGCTTTTCCCTGTTTGGTTAGAAGGGAAATTGAAATTACATTACTACTCACAGATTGTTTAATTTGTTTTTATTTTTGTTCAAAGTAGGATTAAATTTCATCAAAATAGGAAATAAACAAATTCCACAAAGAAAGGGTGAGGGCTCCAACAATCTTCACTTATTTTTTCTTGTACGAATATAATAACTCCTGCAAGGACCACTTGAACTGGATCTTCATTCATTAACTAGAGGTAGCCACGTACGACTCTTTTATTTTATTTTTAGTAAGAAAAAATATATATATCTTTCTTAAATTACTTTTCAATTGTTAATGTGTAATCCAAGCTATCATTGGCCATTTGGGGGTAGCCAAACCATCCCTGTTGACCAAGGGGGTGGCTCAGCTACCCCTTGATTTTTTTCATTTTTATTTTATTTTTTAGTCTTAGTTTATTTTTAGATTTTTTATTTTTTTAAAAAAAAAACGTTTGTTTTTTAGTTTTTTATTCTTTAATTTTTTTTTTTAAAATTTTATGAAGAGTATTTTTGTCCTTCAAATTATATTCACATTTTTTATAGTTTAGAGGCACGTGGATGTACTTTTCCCTTTTTAATATCTTTTCAAACTTGGAATTAATCCCCCCTGGACCATGAAATAAATTATGTCCTAAATTGGGAGATGCATTAATATTTTCAATACAAAAGGAAAGATATCTTCCTTCTTTTTATGCCCTTATTTTTTATTTTTTCATACAAAAAATTTATAATATTCTTCCTACTTTATATCACATCATTAACTTCTATTACTATTTAAAAACAAAAAAAAAACAAAAGCTTTAACAAACATAGCTTCCTTTTACTTCTCTTTTCCCTTGTCCAGCCAAATACAGTACCATTTGTCTTAATGCAAGCCATATCAGAGGAAAATAGGAAAACGTGGCAATAGTTAATTTGTTTGGTTTTTCATTTTCAAAATGAATGTGTCAAAGTTTTAATTTGTTTCATCTTCCTCACGTATTGGAGTTGTGACTTCTTGTCGTTTTCTATTGTCTCTCTGATCGTTGGCGCTGCTGTGTTTTGAAATTTTTTTGCTGTTTGTGTTGGCTGTGTGTGTTTTTTTTTTTTTTTTTAGTCTTGTCTTGACCTTTGGGTTGATGACGGTTTTGTTTCATGACCTTTAGGGTCGGGGAAGAGTAGATCGATGTAGGAGGCTATCTCTCACGACCGAATAATAAAGTTTGTGTGATTTTGGACTATCCATATTTTAAATTTAGTATGTTCGAAGCAGATCTGTTATTTAACCAGTGTTCTACATGGATGAGCGGAAGATAATGTCATAGATAAATTTTTTTAATCTATGACTATGTAAGTTCATAGCGTTGTGTTATAGTTATCTGCGCTTTATACTACTTATAGTAACTAAAGCTCATGATTTATAATAATTTTTTACTCATAACTTATTATTAATAGATTATAGAAGATGTACACTAAAAGAAAAAAAGAAAAAGCTAATTCCGTATCAAAATTAAGTTTGGCTTAAGTCTAAAGTTGTAAGTCTAAATTAAGTTGTTAGTTAGATTGAGACTTTAATTGGAATACAAAAACTAGATCAATTTGATGGTCCTATTCAACCCTCTCCATTAAGCATAATTTCATAATGACCATTCAAGCCAATTACTTCGCATGCGATTTCTTTAGAGAATAATATAATAGGACAGACTCATCCTCCATTCTGCCATGTCGAATGCACACCATGTAAGACTACTTCTGATCAATTACATCATGCTATGGGAAACATATTTTGTATCAACTATGGGAAGAAACGTGTTTGGCTACACTTGAAAAAAAAAACTAAGGTAAAGATTGTACGCGAATGTTATGGTTTTAATTATATAAGAAGATAATGATTTCACGTGGAATGTGTTTTAATTTTTATTTTTTATATGAGGTATTTGCCTTCGCCCTTATACCGGTCTGATAGTATCACGGGCTCACCATACAACTATGGCTTACCAAATGTAGAGGTCAGAACCTTGGGGTCAACTGACTAATTCCCGGTCCAATGCCACGCACCACGTATATTAATCTAAGGCCCCGTTTGTTTCGAAATAAAATGTTTACTGATAGAAAATATTTTAAAAAAAATCATTTTTCAAGAAAATGTTTTGCATATAAAATATTTTTTGGCATTTGGCGCATACAGAAAATCTCAAATATTTGTTATATTTTCATTCAATCATATTAATATATAAAAATGAATTTTTATTCACAACATAAAAATATTAATATAATTATTGTTTTAAAAAAATTAACCCAAAATTTTGAGTTCCGGCGAAATCCTGGCGCTGTCCCATCGAGGTCCCGACGGGATCGTGGTAGTGTCCAAGCTGGGTTCGATTGGGGTCTTGAAGATGTCTCGGAGGTATCCTGGTGGTGTCCTAGACGTGTCATGGCAGGGTCTGGTTGGAATTCTAGTGAAGTCACGACGAGGTCCTAGTGGTGTCCAGCAGGGTTCCG
>FXXK01001728.1:52634-93462 GCA_900184695.1 Betula pendula | reverse complement strand
GATTAGAGAGAGATAGGAGAGAGAAGGAGAGAATAACAGTGTCTTGGGCGGTGGTGAACCCCCCCCAAAAACACCATTTGGGGTGGGTCAGCCACCCCAGAGAGAAGAGAGATAGAGAGAGACAGAGAGAGAGAGACGTGTTTGGCGGTGACGACCCACCCCCAAAACCATTTGGGGTGGGTCGCCACCCCATAGAGAGAGAGAGAGAGAGCGTTTGGGGGTGGACGACCCCACCCCAAACAGTGTTTGGGGGTGGCCGACCCACCCCCAAACACCATTTGGGTGGGTCGGCCACCCCAGAGAGAGAGAGAGAGAAGAGAGAGAGAGTGTTTGGGGTGGGTTGTCCACCCCAAATACCATTTGGGGTGGCCGATCCACCCCAAAACGGATGGGTCGCCACACCGACGAGAGAGAGAGAGAGATAGAGAGAGAGACAGACAGACAGCGCACCTCCACAAATCCTTCATCCTTCACGCAGCAGGGAGAGTGAGGGAGGAAGATGAGATAGAACTATCTCTATCTTAGCTTGATGGGCGACTACTTGGAGAATGGTGGGAGAAATTTCTATTTTTTAAGAAGCCCGCTACTTTTTGAATGAAAAAATTACATTTAAGTCGGTTTTTACAAAACTGATTTCAAAATTTATCATTTTGCATGTCCCTCTTTTAGAAGTAACTCCAAAAATATTTTTTGATGTCGATTTTTTTAGGAGTGGCCACAAGTTTTTTTTTATTTTTGTCGATTTTGTAGAACCGACCCAAATTTTGTTAGTCTGTACTCAGTTTTGCAAAACCGACATAAATGCTTTTTTTGTTGTAGTCTGTTTTTAAAAAACAGACTCTAAAATTATTTAAATAGAGACGTTTTTCATAAACTAACCTTAATGTTGTTAATTTGCAATCAGTTTTATAAAATCGAATCCAATTTTTTATATTTCAGTCGCTTTAAAAAAAAACCGACCACAAAAATGATATTTTAGAGTCGGTTATGAAACCGATTCTAAAAAAAAGACTATAATCACCGGTTTTTTTGTAGTGTCATTTTGTTTACATAAATGTTTCATAGAATTTTCTCTTTAAATGAAACATAGCATATGATATAAATCATTTTGTTGTTTTAAAAGTTCTTGCTATCAATACTTTCTAAATATAGTGAGTAGTTACTTCTAGAAAGTCCCAAATTGGGAAAATAGCTATTTTTAGAAAGTTCATAAATTAGAACAATTAAAAAGGTAAAAGCCCTCCTACACGTGGCCCCAAGATACCCAAAGTAATAAAAGAGACGAGAAAATTTGTATAAGGTGAGGGCACGTGTATGGAGGAGATACTTTTGGCCCAAGAGAATTCGAAGAAGAAAACGCTCAGTACCGAAGCCAGGATGGAAGCGCAACTACTGAAAGAGGCTCTGCCAGAATGTGGTACTCCATCAAGTAATTGTCAAGCTGAGTCCACCAATAAGTTAATCGGCTGGCTAGAGGGCACGTTTGTGGCCACATTCGTTGCCATGGTCGTAAAGACTGTGCAACCCTAGTACATGGGGCGTAACAGTGTACATGGGCCTTAGTATGAGAAGTGATTGAAATAAGTTTAAACCTTAGAGATTTCCTAATAAATGAAATATTTTAGAAGTAGTTTGTCAAAAAAATGATTTTTAAAGAGACAAAAGATTTTATTTTTCTAACATTTCAAAAGGAACATTATTGGAAATGGTTACCTGAGTTTTCCGCATCTTGTGAAAGGATTTTAAAGAAAATGAATTTAACCCAATTATTTATAGTTGGGAGATATACTTACTGAGCCCTTTTTCGCTCATTCAATTTTTTATTTTTATTTTTAGGTGGCGAGTACGCCGCTATAGGAAGCCGGAATGGGGAACATGGATAGATGTTAAGCCATCATATCTGCATTTAATTATTTCATTTCAATAAGTGCATGTGCTCGAGTTATATATTTCTTTGTATGTTACAAACTTCAGACTTAGTGTTTCGTAAACCAAGTGAGATTATTTAGTTGGCACTATTTCATTTGAATTATTTCATGCATTTATTTCAGCATTTAGTTAATTGCACTGGCAGACCTTATGACTATTTACGCCTCTAAGATAAGTAAGTTGACAATCTTAGCCCTAGCGGACTGGGGTCGTTACAGATAATCCATAGGCTAATCAAGCAAAACCCATCAATCAAGTCACCTAATTAACACAGAGTTCATGTAATAATGACAACAAGAACAGAGAGAATAACAAGGAAAAATTACACTTTACGCCCCAATGTTTGAACTGTTTTTTAATGTCGCCTCTAATGTTTAAAAATTTGCAATGCACTCATTGAAGTTGTAAAAAATTTTCAATTCAACCCATCCATTAGCCTCTGCCGTCTCATATGACGAAAATTGCAATTTTCACTGTTTACATCCCCAAATTACCCTCAACCAAACTCTTATTTTCCAAAATATCTTCTTTTTTTTTTGTAAGAAAAAAGGTGAACATTAAAAAAATCTAATTTCCGCCAGTTCAAATGGCAAAAGCTAACAGAATAGTTAAATTGAAATTTTTTGCAAACATTGAGGGTATATTGCAAATTTTTTAATATTTGAGGCAAAATTAAAAATTTTCTCAAACATTAAAAGAGTCAAGTGTAATTTTCCCGAATAACAACAACAAGAAAAGCACAAGGCACACTCTTTCTCATAAAATAAAAAGACAAATGAGAAAAACATTAGACATACTCTATTTGTATAAATTGGAATTTTTTGAAATCTCAGAACAATAACAAAAACCTAACCAAGCAAAACTCACCAATCAAAACACTCAATAAAAAAATAAAAAACTTCACACTAGCCGAAATTACTTGAGCAAGGTGATTAATCAAATTTAAGTCGGGAATTAGCTAGATGCTCTATTATGCCAACCTTTGCCACTCATCATTGTGCCAAGCCACACAATGCGTGGTCACCATGGGTGAAACGACAGTCTCGATTAATCACATCCTTACCCACCAAAATACTATATATGTCCTTCTTCCCCATGAGACAGCTCATGAACTTGGTTTATGGTTGCCACAATGTTGGCAAAAGCTAGATCTAGTCGTGGGTAGTTGAGTCTGCACAAGGTTTTTCCTCTTTTGATGGCTGCCCACGTGACTAGCCGTTGCCCCGCTTCTTTGAGCATTGGAGTTTCTCGATCTCATCTGTAGAGAAGATGATTTTAATGTTGATAGGAATTTATCTCCCAAATCTTTGTGGTCTTCATGCTTCATTTGAGCGCCTCAAGTCTGAGTGAGCGGACTTGGATTCTCTTGACCTTCTCACTTTCGCATGAGCTTCTCTTTAGACATTTGGCTTGGACCGATATAGGCTAGCTTGGGTGCCCTCTACTATTAGGTCTTAGTCAATTCAATCATGCATTGGTATTGGGATTCTATTGAGAGGCAAGGGAGTGTCTCGAGCCTTATCGATATTTTCGCCTCCAATCAGTATAGAGCCTAATTGTGGCATTTTTGCCTTCTTTATGCCACACCATAGATGCCTAATTTGGGTTTCTAATTCCTTTGGCTCTACTGAGAAATTAGTGGCCGCCTTTCGATTGTGCTGAGCGGCCGGTCGCTCAATGGCATGAAGTGGAGCATTGGGCATTTCTTTGGCCATTTGCCAAAGTAGATGTAAATTGGGGTACATGGTCTTGCTCTGACCAATTGTCGGAAGAGATGTGATCTAGGCTACATGGTCCTTATTTGATCAAGTACCAAATGAGATATAATTTGAGGTACATGTAATGATCCGCCCCATCTCAATGACACAATATTGTCGGCTTTTGGTTCCTTCAAATCATACTTTTCAGGAGGTCAACCATCCCAGTACTATTTTTTGCATAAGCACGCTTAACTGTGAAGTTTTGATAGGTTCATGACCATCATGACTTTAAAACGCATTATGTCAAGAAGTGCACGAATATACTTATGACCACATCTCAATTCCCATACCCAGGTGATGTAGGACGCTACAATCACCCCCTCTTGGGACCCAACGTCCTCACAGATTACCCTCATGACTTTGTGCACGTTCCCTCCATCTCAGGCTAGGCAATGACTCTGATTCCATATATAACGACCCTTCCCACTCCACTCCAACAATACACTATTGTTAGTTTTTTATTCCCCCAAACTAGACTTCTTAGGAGGTCATCCAGCAGAGTTCTAATAGGTGGCTATTATAGCTTTAAAACGCGTTATGTCAAAAAGGGTACAAATATATTTATAACCACATTTCAATCTCATACTCAGACAATGTGGGACGCCATGGTACATGACTATGCTATGGACAATTGCCCTATAGAATATGATATAGGGTACATGATCTTGCTCTGGCCAATTGCCATTAAGGTATGATTTTGGGTACATGACTCTAGTCAATTGCTCAATAGAGTATGATCTGGGGTACATGATCATGCTCTAGTCAATTGCCCCATAGAATATGATATAAGGTACATGACCTTGCACTAGCCAATTTCCCAATATAATGTAGTCTCAGGTACATGACTACGCTCTGGCTAATTTCTCAATAGAAGATTATCTTGGGTACCTCTTGAATTGGGCACTCTCATGCGTTTGTATTGAACGTAGGCCCATGCTTCTTAAGCCCCTCCCCCCCCCCCCAAAATGGCCGCAAAGGAAAGTGGTTGATAAAAAAAAAAAAAAAAAAAAAATTAAATCTCATGCATCTACAACATTATTGGAATTCAACTCTTATTCCAGAAGGAAAAGAAAAAAACAAAAAAAACTCTTATTCCAAATTTTCGTGATTTTTCTTTAAACGAAAGAAATACCTTTGGATCTCTTAATCCCACAATCTTCATGGTGAGTTGAACTTTAAATCTTCTATTTTATATTAACAAAGAAAAAACTATTAGATTACAAGATCATTGGTGTATCATAAGAACATGATATACATATACTTACGTCTAATTATTCACCAAAATGCTTCAATAATGTATATAACTTTTTCTTTTTTTTTTCTTTTCTTAAACATTTGCACATTTGCTGAAATTTGCATATGTCAGAGCTCAGAGAGAGCTAGCCGCTGCTGAGAGAGAGCACAACTCTCTAGAGGCTCAGATTAAAAAAAGATCGAGGTAGCCAGGAAATTAATGGCATCATGAGGTCGATCGAATTTCTTTATATGCCCCTAAAAAAACAACAAATAATTCCTCTAGAAAAACTCCGCCATTTTTTGATGGGGATCGTTATGAAATTACATATTTACCAGAATGATTTATTAAAAATAAAAAAAAAATAAAAAAAGGAAAAAATGGGTATTGGCTGCTAGAGGAGTTGGCTGAACCACCCCACAGCCTTGGGGTTGTGTTTTTTTTTTTTTAATATTTTTTAGGGTAACTGTATAATTTCATATGACTTGATGAAAAAAATGACGGAAATTGTACAGAAAAATTATTTGTTACTTAGGCATATCACATTAAGCTTTTTTGTTACTTTTTAATCTCGTAAGAATTATTTGTCAAAACTTCAACTTTTAAAGACAAATTTTGTAATTTTTCCTTTCACTTTTAAGTTGGAAATGCTAGTTGCTATGTACGAATACTGGCATAAAATGATGAGTAATATATATGGGTTTGTTTGGTAATTAGTTCTTTTGGTTTAATTCAATTCTTTTTAAAAGTCAACAATCTTCAACAACTCAACTCAAATTTATTCCAACACAACCAAAAATATATAAAAATTATATTTTTATTTTTTTAAAAAAAATTAAGGGTGGCCGAGCACCCCCGAAGTAATTTTGGGGTGGCTAAGTTTTTGGGTGGCCGAGCCACCCCAAACAGCGTTTTGGGGTGGATCGGCCACCTCCAAACGTTTTCGGAGGTGGCGATCCACCCCCCTGGGGGATGCCGAGCCACCCCGAAGTAATTTCGAGGGTGGCTCGGCCACCCCCACACGTTTTGGGGGTGGTCCGGCCACCCCCTGGGGTGGTTCGGCCACCCCTGGGGTGGTTTCGAACCACCCTAACTTTTTCTTTTTTTTATATTTTAAAATTAATATATAAATATTTATTATATTTTTATCAAATATATTCACCTACTTAAATATTTTTTTCTAAACTATCCAAACATAATTTCAAAACTACTTTTTTTTTTTTATTATTCGTGAAGTCAACAAAGAATTAAATCAAATCAAATCAAATTTGACACCCAAACAAGCCCTAGGCTCTCTTTTTGCTTTGTTTCTATCACTATAATTTAGACCTTATACTTGCACATGTGCAGGTAGAAGCAGAGATGAGAATCAACAACAAAAATATAGAAGTAGAGATCATCCGAAAGAAATTAGAATTAGAGATATCAATCATCGAAAAAAGAAAGGAAAAGAAAATAGAATCGATCAAGAACGAGCAAGCTCAGTTGAAGGAGAAATCAGAAAGAAAAAAGGCAGCAATTAAAATTGAACCCGAGATAAAAGATCGAAAGACTCTTCGGAAGCTAAAGAGGTGTTTTTGTTGTGGTTTTTGTTCAGATGATTATCCAATGGTGGAGCCAGGGGCACATTATTATCCAACGGCGGAGCGAGGGGCAGAATGTCAAGGGCTTTTTGCGGCAATCAGGGATTATGGTAGGGCTTCCATAATTTCACTTGAAAAAGATTATGGCAATGTCGCATGACTCATGATATCTGGCAATCATATTAATTAAGTGAGAAGTGTTGTCTAATGAGTTTTCTTGTTTCTTTCGCATGTTAGGGTTTATGTCCTCAAACCATTTTTTTTTTTTTATATATATGACATTTTAGTTTATTAAATAAAATTGTTTATTTTCTTAATTATATGAGAACATTGGGCTTATTATTTTACATTGTAGACCAGGGGTATGTACATCCATTGCAATCCTGATCCTTAAAGACTTTCTTTTTCTAATCTTATTAGAATGAATTAGCTCCTTGTGATCTTTCCACCCTGAGTGGTAGATTTCGTAACAAACCAGTCTGGGAAATGGCTCCAATATGTTTGTTTATGGATGGAGCAGAATCAAATAACATTTAAAGGAAAAGAGCCTAGGAAAATATTTGTGCCCAAATCAGACCAACAACTATTTTTTTTTTTGTTTTTGTTTCCAAGTTATATATACATACAAAGATCAAATGTGAAGTAGATTCAACACCGGAGGAAGTTGTCTTTCCGCATGGGGCTTTCTGGGTACGGAAGTCCGTGATTGAAGTGGACAGTGTTGGCCGGATGGGCATTCGAAACCCATCAAAAAACGTGTACATAAATTAGATGGTTTCGGTGATGTGTTGAGACAAATGGAAAAATGTATTTATTTTATAATATTTTGTTGATAAAGAAAACGTGTGGTATTTTCGACCTTTTGGTTATGAAAATCTCCTTATCCTAATATGTTAGTGATATCATATCAACTTACTTTATTATTGATTAAAAGATATTGGTTTTATATAAATTATGTCTTTTTTTTTTTTGAAATTATGTATTGAATAGCTATGATGAGTCGAGATTGTTGGTACTCTGTTTATTTGCCACGAGGATATTGCAATGGTAAGAATGCTTCGTTATTTTGAAGTGGTACTATGCAAAATTGAGTCATTTTATTTAATCTCAACTTAAAAAACCAATAACTATTCACAAAAAAATAAAAAATAAAACCTTAAAAAACCAATAACTTTTAAGGAAATGTAATTTAATTTGTTGGTTGAAATATTTTATGAACTTTTATGTTTGCGGTTTTGGAGATAAACTTGTTTTTTTTTTTCTCGAAAAATTCATTCTCCATTCATAATAATCAGAAAGATCTAGAGCATAAAAGCTCTAAATAGCTAGAGCTAATTGCTCTAAAATTACAATATTACGAATACACATAAGAATATCTTCTATCCATATCCTATTCATGATTTGTTTGATAGCTACTTTAACTAAACCATGAGCCGCACAATTAGCTTATTTTTTGGTGTGACAAATCTGCCAACTCCGGAGCATAATAAGAATCTCTTTTGCATCTGCCACCAACTGCCCATATTTAGTCCAATTTGGTCTTGGATCTTTTAAAGCATTAACAACTTACAAAGAGTCACCTTCCATAATAATGCTTTGTAAACCTAAATTTCGGCTAAACTCCACAGCACATGGTACCGTTTGTGTTTCTGCAATGACAAGATCCTGTAGGAAAAAAATAGTCTGAATTTTTGCTGCAATCACCTAACCCGTACAATCTCTTACAATAATGTCCATCCCCATACGTTTATTCAAAGAATCAATGGCTGCATCCCAATTAACTTTATATAGACCAGGTGGTAGAAATTGCCACTTTGCTGGAACTCTTGTAACAAGGAGTTGTGGTGGCCTCCCATCTTTAGCATTAGCGTTCTTATAATTTGTAAAAGAAGAAACAGCCTCCTGAAGCAAATCATTTGGGTGACCCCCCACCCCCCCCCCCAAATGAACCACTGTATTCCTTCTAAACCAAATTTTCCTTGCAATTATTGCATGAAATTCAAGATCTTCAATAGTGCCTCATTCAATCATATTCTCCAGCACTTCAATGAAAGTACTTCCCTCCCCAGTGCTCTTTTGAACTTTTCTCTCACAGACACCCCAAACATCGGAGGCAGATGGGCAATCCCATAAAATATGCTTGACTGTTTCACACTCAAACATACAGAAAATACATAAAGATTCCAGAATCGTACCTCTTTTTTGCAGATTGTCTTTAGTAGGAAAGATATTATTACAAGCTCTCCAAACAAACGTCTTGACAGGGTTGGGAACCCCCAAGCACCAGATTGTCTTCCAAAAGTTGCTCATCCCCGAACTTTTTAACCCCTCCCCCCTTAGTAGTTTTGATATGTCATTCTTCATATGATATGCACTTTTCACTGTAAATTCCCCTGACATAGTTCCCTGCCAAGTCAACGCATCTTTCTAATTATATCTTCTGAGAGGAATTTGAGGAATTAAAATAGCCTCCTTTGCCCGAAAAATGTCCTTAATTAAGGTAAATTCCACCATTTAAAATCTCTGTCAATGAGCTCCACAACTTTTGCATTTTTCGATGGAACACACCTCGGTGATTGAACAGCATAGGTTGACAGGGTTGGTAGCCATTTATCACCCCAAATGTTAACATCTTCTCCATTCAATTCCCAATTGTCCATACTAGCTCTTCTTTTAATAATTCACGAGCCAAGCAAATACTCCTAAAAGCAAAAGACGGTCGTTTACATAAGGATATATCCATGAAAGGCCACATTACGGAAATATTTTGCTTTCATAATTCTGGCCACCAGATTGTCCGGTTCTTGCAGTAATCTCCAACACTGTTTTGCTAGCAGCGCTTTATTAAAACTTGAGAGCTCCCGGAATCCGATGCCTCCCTTAGATTTTGCAAACCCCATTTTTTCCCAACTCATCCAATGAATCTTGGAGGCATTTTCCTTGTGACCCCACCAGAATTTCTGCATCAAAGAATTGAGCTCTTTACATAATACCTTTGGCAATAAGAAAACACTCATGCTATAGGTTGGAATGGCTTGGATCACTGTTTTTATTAGGATCTCCTTCCGCTTGGGAAAGAAACTTCGTCTTCGAATCATTTAGACGTTTCCACACCCGCTCTTTAATACTTTGAAACTCTCAGAATCTTGACTTTCCAACAAGTGTCGGCAGTCCCAAATACTTATCATACCTCTGTGTAGCTGGAATACTAATTAATTGAATGATACAATCCTTGGCCTCTTGACTTGTATTACGACTAAAAAAAATTGAGGTTTTCTCTTTATTCAGTTTTTGGCCAGACGCCTTCTTATACCGTTCCAATAAATTGGACAATTTGCACCATGCCCCAGATGTTGCCTTACAGAACAGCAGACTGTCATCAGCAAAGAATAAATGATTCAACCGCGGCCCTTTTGGGGAGGTAGGAACTCCAGTAAACCATCTCGTACTTTCTGCATGGTGTAACAGTGAACTCAGGGCTTCAGCACATAGAATAAATAAATAAGGAGATAGTGGATCACCTTGTCGAATTCCTCTCGAAGGCCTGATATCATCCACTGGTTGACCATTAACAAGAATAGAATACCTCACAGACTTAAAGCACTGCATTATCAATAGGATCCAATGATGCTCAAAACCCATTCTTCTCAATACTGCTTCCGAAAAATTTCATTCCAATCTATCATATGCCTTGCTCATATCTAGCTTCGAAGCTACATAACCCATTCACCCCCACATTCTAGTGTGCATAGAATGTAAAGTTTCATATGCCGCAAGAACGTTATCAGTAATTAGTTGCCCAGGAATAAACACACTATGATTAAAAGATATGATGTGTGGAAGTAGAATTTTCAATCTATTCGCCAAAACCTTGGATATAATCTTGTACAGAACATTACATAGACTAATAGGCTAAAATTCAAAGACAACAATTGGATTTGGTTTTTTTGGGACTAACACAATATATGTAGAATTAACCTCCCCATCCATTATACCAGTTGTAAAAAAATGAATGACAGCCTTACATACCTCCTCACCAATGATTGCTCAGTTTTCTTGGTAAAACTCTGCAAAGAACCCATCCGGTCTTGGAGCTTTGAACGGCGCCATTTGATTCAAGGCACTGCTCACCTCCTTCGCTGGAAAAGGTTTCAAAAGCTGGTCATTCATCTCCCTTGTCACCTTCCTTGGCATAACCGAAAGGCATTCCTGTACTCCAGTCGGCGTTTCAGATGTAAGCAACTTCGTATAAAAGTTGATGAAGGCCTGCTCAATCTCCACTTGTGTTCGACCTAAAATCCCATCTGCATCAGTGATCTCATCTATCTGATTTACCCGTCTTCGCTGATTTGCACAAGCATGAAAATATTTAGAATTTTTGACTCCATGTGCTAATCAATTTTCCTTTGCTCTCTGCCTCCATTTTAGTTCATCCACCTTTAGTAACTCATTAACGTCTTGTTGAATACCTTTCATTTCCTCCAACCCAATCTGACCCTCTCCTTCCTGAATGTTTGCAAGCTGCAAAGTTTTCTATTTAATAAGCACCTCTGTCCAATTAGAGTTCTCCCTACACAACTTGGATAGTTCTATCTGGCTTTTACTAATTTTTTCCTTTAGCTCCTCCCAAGGACCAAATCGTTGTTCTTTGATTCTCCAAACCTTTCTAATGACAGCTTTGAAATCTAGTTTCTTAGCCCAAGAAGCTTTATATCTGAAAACTCTCCTTTTTCGACGAGGATCCCCTATTTTTTTTGAAAGAAACTACAATAGGCGCATGGTCAAAAGTTCGAGCTGCTAATACTTACACCAAAAAAGAGGGGAAATAATCACACCACTCCTTGTTAGCAACTGCTCTATCCAGTCTCTCCCTTGTGAAGTGGTTGTCAGACCTGTTATTTGCCCATGTGTACTTGGGTCCCACAAACCCCATATCATAGAGATGACAATGCTCCATAGATTTCTGAACTCCTCCATTTGTGTACATGGCTTTCTAACTCCTCCACTTTTTTTTGAATCCTTAAGAATTTCATTGAAGTCCCCCACACACAACCATGCCTTAGGAGCAAACCGTCGAAGATGACACAATAAATCCCATGCCTCCTTTCTCTTGTTAACCCCTGGGTGCCCATAAAATCCGGTGAATATCCAAGTATTGCCAGAACCTACGTATTTGATAATAGCACTTATATGTCTCATACTAAAATTCTGGACAGCTGCATCAAAATCATTCATCCAAAACAGAGCCAGTCCCCCGCTCCTCCCAACACTATCCACAACAAACAGACAGTCAAACCCCAACCTATATTTTATTGTCTCGAGTCGGTGTTGTAGGAGTTTAGTTTCCATTAAGATAACCATTTTGGGTCTTTTTTCCTTTACCAATCAGCAAAAATCACGATCCGTCCCAGGGTTCCCAAGCCCTCGGCAGTTTCAACTTAAAACACTCATTATGGCTGGCGGGGCTGTGAACCAGCCTCCACCAAATTAGTGAAAATAATACCTTTTTTCTACTCTTGTCCGCTAACTTTTATGATTGGTAACATCTAGAGGTTCACCCTCTATTTCCATCAACTTCCTTTTGCCAGAATTGTTATAATGTGGCACCTCCATGGGTAACTTCACTTTCCCATCACGAGTACATCTTTTCCAATTTTTTCCTGCTTGTGAAACCCTCCCCATTGCCTTTACGGACTCACTGCAGTCCATGGTCCCAGGAGAGAACATACCAGAATTACCATCTATAGATAGCTTAAGGCCCACAACCCCTTTACTGCCTGTGTAGTCACTATCCCCAAATTGCATTATTTCAATTGGACCGCCTATCACAGCATTCAGCATACTTTCGGACTTTTTTGTACTATTATGTTTCTTTTTGCCCATCACCCAATCTTTGTCTACCCTTCTAGAAGGAACTCGAGTCTCCTTCTTTGTCCAACTGCGTCCCTCAAGGTCTTCCCATCAGTGGATGACCATGAAATAATCGTGGGGCTTTATAAAAAAATGGTTGTTAGTTGAGAAGGCTTAAGTGTATTGAACTCTAAAATATTTATACATAAAAGTTATGTTTCTTGAAATTCTGGTTAAGATTAAATACTAAAATTATGTGTGTTTTTCAATCATATGGATACCCTATGGTTCGGCTAAGGAATATTCACTCCTTGGCCGATCCATATATTACCTCAACATTATGTTATTAAAATTTTGATTCACAAAAGTTATAAATATTAAGTCTAATAAAGTAAATTAAACTTTGTTATCAACTAGGCCTATGGATTTAGTTAGGCGTAGTACCAAATTTATCATGTGTTTTGAATACATGAATGATATGCCTACATGCAAGTCGATTGTTATGTGAAATATATTACATGTATGTTTATTACTTTTAAGAATAAGTTATGATTTCATGCAACTAATATGGTATTATACCTAAAATTGGAATGATATGTTGCCTCTTTTAATGTTGACAGGACTTCATCTACCAAATCTTCATGGTATTCATGCTTCATTTGAGCACCTCAAGTCTTAGTGAGTTGACATCGATTCTCTTGACCTTCTCACTTTCGCATGAGCTTCTCTTCAGACATTTGGCCTGGACCGATATAAGCTGGCTTGGGCGCCCTCTACCATCTCATCTTAGGCTCTGTTTGTTTTGATGTAAAATATTTTTTATCAAAAAATATTTTTAGGGAAATCATATTTCAAGAAAATATTTTCAGGGAAATAATTTTTCAAGAAAATATTTTCCATATAAAATATTTTCCAGCGTTTAGTGCGTACGAAAAATCACAAATATTTTTTTTTTTATATTTTCAATCATTTTCTGGCGTTTTCCATTGTCTTCCCCTACTCTTCCACCCTTTGTATATGCCTTCCCCGCCTGCGCGTGAATCTTACGCGCCGGCCTGTGCCCTGCTTCCGCCTTCCCCTCTACCAGTGCTGTGCTTTTTTAGGTTTTTTAATTTGTTGTTTTCATTTTATTTTCTTTATAAGTCTGTTAGTTTTTTTTGTTGGGTTTTAATCTCCTTGTGCTCACTTGGTTTGATCCAGTCTCCTACTCCCGGTGGCTCTATTCCTACACCACTCAATGGTGTTCTCTGTGCTATTGTGGTTCTCACTTCGATGGAGGCTTGCAATGGTAATACCGCTGAACTAGCAGCCTATCTTGAATTTTACTACAAAATCCCATAGGGTCGTGTCAATTCATTGACACATTCTCTTTTAATCTCTGTTTACCTACAGTGAGTAGCTTGGTTCAGGGTTTGTTGTTGAGTTGTCTACCCTTTTAAGTTCTGTCCCCTCCTATTCTTAGTTGTATTATTGAGATAAAAAAAAAAAATAGAGTATCTCAAAGTATATTAAAGACATCGGAAGAGGTTGATATGTGCCCTTGAATTAAAAAAATGAGACAACTAATGACCCTATATATAGCTCCCACAAATTTGCACCCATAACTAAATTTCAAAATGAGTAGTGATATTCCACACATCGGTGTGAATGAATGGTGATGTGGCCCATGCCACCTATGATATAAAAATAAAGAGCACTGATTCACGTCAGCCCAGGCTACTTCAACAGTGAATCAGCTTGGGCATGTGAACAGTAACTTTGGTGGGTCTCATGATTAAAAAAATAATATTTTTTTTTTTTTTAAATTCTCATCTAAGTGAATCAGCCTGGGCTGATCTATATCATTTCTCAAAAATAAAAAATAATGACACACCCGTATTTTTTTGAAAACCACCCTAGCGTCAAAATCAATCCCCCCGCCCATTTCATTCTTGAACTTCTCCCCTCAAATTTTCTCCCACATTTTTCCTCCCTCCACCGTGCTGCAAGATGCTCCACCACCATCAGAAAGATGTGAAGACACCACTGCTCGTTCCACCCATGCCGCCACTCATCCGACGCCGACAAATTTTCGCACTGCTCTCTCTCTCTCGCTCTTTTGGTTGAGTGTACACATTTAAGATCATTCCTAGATGAGGAAAAAGAGAAAGGTCAGCTGCTTCTTTCACTCTCTGTTTGTTTCTTGAGAAAAAAAAAATTCCAAGAAAAGCACGAATAAAACAGAATATCACTCCCTCTTTAGCAGTGATTAATGTTTTTCGAAGCTTTGGTTTTGGGGTTTTTTTTTTTTTTTTGTACAGTTCGTCGCTGACGAGGGCCTCACCTGTGAACTTGCTGAGAACGGTTACTCTGGAGTGCAGGTTAGGGTCACTCCGATCCACACCGAGATCATCATCAAAGCCACACGGACCCAAAACGTTCTGGGTCTGAATTTCCTTGATTTCTTCTATGTTTCCAATTTTTGTTTGGTTTTGTGTGTAATTTCAACATGGTGATTTTCTGGGGTTTGGTATTTTGGGGTTTGAATTTCCTTCATTTCAACGTGCTGATTGGTTAGCTTCTAGTGTTTGTTTTACTTATTGACTTATGGAACTTAGTTGGAACAAACTTTGCTGGAGAAGAAAAGAAGTGGATTTATCACAGTGTTTTATTTTCTTTTGACCAATGACAGTAGATTTGAGAGTTTCTTTATTATGCATTCTTCTACTTCTTGTTTTTTTTTTTTTCTAACATTATTGAGATTTCACTTACATGTCCCTAATTTTTGGGTACATAAATATGAAAGCATACAGAATTTAATATTTTTCCTTTTGTTATAGGTTTCCAATAAAAAAAAATTGGAGGACATAATTAAGTTTTGTTGATCTATTTTATAAAACATTTAAATTTTAAGGAAATTTCTAAAATTCTCAAGAGGCTGTAGTACCCAAAACTAATCAATATTACTAAATAGGTTTTCCTTTTTACACCTTTCCAATGAACCCCATAGAGGTGCTACCCTTCTCTCTCTCTCTCCCTGGGCATGTTTGGCAAAAGTTATGGTTTGGGGTAGGTAGATTGTTGACTTTTGATATGATATAAAGTAGGGGAAATGTTGTAAATTTTTTGTATGGAAAAGTAAAAATTTTTGTTTTTTAGTGAATTTTTTATTTTAATAGTAATAAAAAGTGTAAAAAATTTTTAAAAAGTAATTGATGTAATATAAAAGGTGGGAATATTTTTTTTTTGTTTAACAAAATTCATAAACAGTAATTTCTTATCCTTTACCAAACATGCTCACTATGTTTTCAACTTTTATTTTTGTCAAAGATTGGCAACACGACAAAATAAAAGGGAGCAAGACCATAGAGAGTGTCAGAGTCAGAGTCACACCACTCCCATCATAGCCCCAGTCTGTTGCGGCTCAGTACTCCATCCACTCATATCCTTGGAAACAACGTTGTCTTGCCTCCTAAGCGTATAATTTTTAGAGTAATGATATACCCTCGACCACTGCAAGACTTTTAGCCGACTGGTATTTACGTGGCATCCTCTTTATTTTTTTTAAAAAAAAAATCATACAACAAAGCAGCCTTCACTCTATTTGGTACGTGTTCAAATTTCCACCAAAATTCCTTTCCCCCATTTTCTCCCTCCACCACCGAGACCTCTTCCATCGTCTTCCTCCACAACCGTCGAGACCCAGATCGGCGACGCCACCACCGCCCACTCTCTCTCTTTCGTCCAGTGCAGACCTCCCTCTTCATCTCTCTCTCTCACACATTTTCAGACCCAACGGCCACACCACCGACGACCCCAGGCCAACCCGAACCAAGCGGCACCCTGGATCCCAGCGCCGTCCACGATCCCAGTGCCATTTGCACGGTAATTTTTCAAACCAGACCCTGCAATTTTTTCATTTACTTTTGGGCTTTGTGAGAGAGACGGAATATAGTATAGATTTGGCCGTGGTGAAGAATGGGGGAAAACAGAAAATGGGGGATCGAAAACAAAATAATTTTCATGTATTTGCCGTTACATATAAAACATAGTTTGTTTGAAGGAAGCATTGTTACAGTGAAGCCCTAAGCCTGCTATTTACCTTCGTTGCTTTCAAAATCTCCCCCTCTGCGTATTATTTTCTTCTTTCTTTGAGTAAGTTTAGTTTTCCTTAGAAATGAAAAAAGTTGAAGAGTATTGCTGGCATCACATGGTACTTCTACTCCTGGCTTGTGTTATGGCATATGACTATTTAGGATTCTATCATCTCTATTGAACTTCTATATCGTGATTGATTGTAAACCATCCTTTGTGATTTTGTTATTGATTAATGAACCAGATGTTTACTCTGGATTGGATTGATGCTATGTTATATCAATGTCCTTGAAGGCTTTAGGAGATAAATTGTTACGTAATTTGCAGCTGATAATCATTTTTTTTTTCTGGAGGGGTGGGCCAATGGTATCGTCCCTATTAAATCATTATCTTAATTTTGTTTTTTGTAAGTCTGTTAAATCATTATCACTTGGTTTGTTTCTCCCTCTCCTATCTAAGGATAATTTACATGTTTGCATTGATAGTCTTGAAATGGAGATTATATTTTTTAAATCTGAAATGGAGATTATACACCGAACGCAAGTGAAACTCCATTGCCTCCCGTATATGATATTCAGCATGGCTATGTAACTTGAACTTAAGATAGTGTAGTTTTTTTTTTTTTTTTTTTTTTTCTAGGCCAAGATAATGTAGTTACTCAAGTAATTTAATAAAAGAAAAAACATAAGAGAGGAAGTGGGATTCATATGATATCTTTTAAGATTGGTATAAAGCATCGGGTACCATCTATAATTTTTTTGTCATAATTTGCAGGGATCTCAAAACTTGGTACTCGGACCTCTTGAATTTTGAAATATAATCAATCTACAGGTTGAAGTTGCATACTATGATGCATATATGTCTAATTTTGATCTTTGTTATAAGGTGTACTTAAATGCTTTTATTTGTTGTGCAGTTGAAGAATTCCATGGAGAAGAGTGAGACTAAGAAGAAAATGAGGGTCTAATTGTGCTCTAGGGGACCTTCTTTTCAGTTGATTTTGATGTTTGTACTGGGGTGTTTATATGGCCACTGTTTTTTGTAGAATTTTTGTATGGAGACACATGGTTAATTTTTGGTCTATTTTAGTTTTTTTTGCTAATTAATTAAGTAGAAAAAGAGTAATGGATGAATGAGTACTCTGCCTTGTAATGCCAATTGCATCGAAGAGATTATTGTCTTTTCATATTGGAGTCTGTATGAGTTTGCTTCATCTCTCTTTAAAGAGAGACTGAAATCGAAATGTAATTCTTTTATGCAAAAGACATGGATTTAGAGAATTCATTACCTTGTTGCTTCATGAAGTTTGCTTTATCTCCTATTCTTCTTGTATTTTGAAATTCATGACCTTGTATATCTTATAATACATAACTATCTTTATCGATAAAACTTTTTTTTTTTTCTAAGCTGATAAAACTTTATGTAGTTGTAATGATGCAATATCTAAAAATGGTTCTTGAATAGGAGGATACTGCCATTGTTGGATTCTGTATTATAGTTATGATTTTGGTGCCAATATGCTAAATGTTGTTGATGTGTGCGTAATGTGAGATGGTAGAGTTGTGGTTAGCAAGCCTATTTCCCATGTTGTGGCCACCGAAAATGACAAAAGGGAAGCTACTTGCTACAATTTAATGCATTAGTTATATCAACATAGAATCTTTTAAGCTCAATAATGCAAGTTCGGACATTACTTAAACAATCATATAATAATAAGACATTAGATTCTTATTGGAAGAAAAATTAAATTTTTCATAATACAAGGTTTCAACATCATACAAACATTAAAACAAAGTCGAAGAACAAAATTGGAAACATGATTCCAAGCATCATGTGCTCCCAAGGCATCATAAAAATGTTCAATTCCTAACATCATCTTATCGACACTAGTATTGTTGCAACAAACTAAATAATATATAATAAGAAAAATAATAAAAACTATGGTAGCTTGGTACGTCTCTCCTTATATTGGTACGTCTTCTCTCTAATTCAGTACAACTTTTCCCTAATTTCGTACAACTCTAACTGCAATCGAAATTAAGTTGATTGACTCTCCATATTTGTCTTGCTTTTTGTCAGTTCTACATCCATCATTCTTTCAACTCTAGCAACTTTAGCTCGCAATTCCTCTTCTTTGTCCTTCAACCGTTTCACTAATCTTCTTCCATGAATGCATATTTCCTTACCAGCCCATTAGAAAAAATCGCAACCTAGAGGAGTCTGCATGATAAAAAACATTTTTGGTTTTGTTAAATGTCGCAAATTACCAAAGAAATAAGGAAACAACTGATAAATCTCTCTCCAAAAATTACCTTATAGTTCATGCATACATAACACCTTCTATCGAAATTTTCATGTGTCCAGGCATTCCTTAAACATGCACGAAATCCACAGTGGCATAGTAGGTGTGGATGTCCACTTGATGCATTTCTATTTTTAGACATTATGTTCTTATACCTAATATCTACACAATCAATTATGATTGTCAACAACACCATAGATACAAAAGAAAAACTTCATAAATAGAATGCTAAAAATAAGAAAGTTAACTGCATGTATATATGTGTATTTTGAATTAGTATAAGAGCAAATACGTATTATCTAATTGATAAAAATATGGGAAAATCTAATCTGAGCCATTGGGTAAAATCTGCAAAACAGACCATGAACACAACAAATTGGATGGGGGCAAACAAGCTAATATTTCCACATGTCTACCTTCTGCATTCTTCATTCCTTATGCAGCTAAGCTAACAACCGTATAGAATCAAGACAATCACTATATGCAAACTATCCAAGTCAATAAATTTGTTTATATGATCCATGCTTACAAGACAAATGGCTCAAAGCATTTGTATTCTTACCACCATTGACACTAAAATAATCATCCTCGCAATCCGACTCTAACCAAGCTTGGGAATCAAAAAAGGTTTCCTCTTTGCTACCTGCAAAATAAGTAAGATATAATTTAACTTTTAGCCTAAATTAGGCACAAGAGTAACATATAGAGAAAACAAAAACAAAAAAAGAGCTGTAATGAAACGGTTCTCAATGGATGTCGCAAAAATATCATCAAAACTCTCTTTTCATGACATCACACAAGCAGGCGGCATTCCTTTACTGTTCAATAACAAGTTCTCCTGAAGATATTCCATCTAATTTCATGATATTAACTATATTATCTTCTTTCTTAGCAAGTCACTTAAATCTGATTGACCTTTCCGTATCCTATAACCAGCAGAAGATGCATTTCATAAACATGTTCCAAAACTAATGGTCCATAGATATACATCATTTTCAAAGGCAGGGACCAGCTAAATAATTCTAAATTGATAATAAAATACATGTAGATATTCATTAGAGATAATAACACTTCTGTTTCTACTGAAACTTCCAAACTGTAACAAAAGCACAGCGAAAAGGGCTTTCTACCAACTCTTGGTTTATGTGGAAGGCATTTAGGATTGCAGAGTTCAAACAATGCCACAGTAAAGCTTAAGCCCCCGCTCTGCTTCACCTGTTGCACTATCAAGTTTTTGGTAACATCTGGAGATTTTGAGAGCAATGAAGGTAAACAGCAGGCTTAGGGCTTCACCGTAACAATGCTTCCTTCAAACAAACTCTGTTTTATGTGTAACGGCAAATACATTTGACCATATAATCCAAACTGAATTAATATTTTGTTTACAGCTTAAAAATTAATGCAAACATGAAAATTATTTTGTTTTCCCCCATTTTCTGTTTTCCCCCATTCTTCACCACGGCCAAATCTATACTCTGTTCCGTCTCTCACAAAGCCCAAAGTAAATGAAAAAATTGCAGGGTCAGATTTGAAAAATTACCGTGCAAATGGCACTGGGATCGTGGACGGCGCTAGGATCCAGGGTGCCGCTTGGTTCGGGTTGGCCTAGGGTCGTCGGTGGTGGTGGCTGTTGGGTCCGAAAATGTGAGAGAGAGAGATAGAGAGAGAAAGAGAGGGATGAAGAGGGAGATTTGCACTAAACGGAAGAGAGAGAGGGCTGTGGTGACGTTGCTGATCTGAGTCTCAGCGGTGGGTGGAGGAAGACGATGGAAGAGGTCTCGGTGGTGGAGGAAGAAAATGGGGGGAAGGAATTTTGGTGGAAATTTGAACGCAGGTACCAAATAGAGTGAAGGCTGCTTTGTTGTATGATTTTTTTTAAAAAAAAAAATATAAAGAGGATGCCACGTAAATACCAGTCGGCTAAAAGTCTTGTAGGTCGAGGGTATATCATTACTCGAGCTCGAAAGGCAAGTAAANCAACGAAGGGTATATGAAAAGACAACAACTACGGTAGGCCCCAAAAGTCTCCAATTAAAGTGACGAACGTGGCATCCATCCCACGGACCCATCATGATAAAGATATTTATCTGACGGTCACATCTGGTTAAATAACTGGCAGCCGAGACAACTGACGTAACCACAAAAATACATCGACGGCTTTCCTCGAGGCTTCACAAATATGAGGGGATCCGGATCCTCGAGGCTTCACAAATTAATCCTTCCAGATTTAAGAGAGAGAGAGGGTGTTGGGAGAGAAGCAATGGCCTTAGCTGTACCGGCTGTTCCGTTCACTTTTGTGGTACACGTGCTGGGGATTTCCGGTCTGGTTTTGGTGTTGGTTTGGACTATCCATTTCAGAGGTGGTTACGCATTCTTTGCCTTTTGCTGCAGCATTGTAGGAATCACAAACCATGCAAGTGATGGTCTCAGTTTGCTGGGGCTGATTAACATTAACATATGATTGAGATTCAAACGAATTGGAGGGATCCATTCTTTTTACTAACCAGGAAATAAGCACATATATAGATGAATTCTGTTCAGATTTTGTGAAGTATGAATGGAAGTTTTGGGTTCAATTGCTACTGGGTACTGATATAGATTGTGATTTTTTGGATTAAAGCTAGATTTCGAATTCTGTAATGATGTTTGCTTGATCAGCTAAGTGAACTGTAGGATTTTTGGTCAATCTCACTGCATGTCTCGGTTTTGAGTGTGTGTATTGAAGCAACTTTTGGTTGTTTTGGAGTAACCGAAGTTAATGTAGGCATTGAAATTTTTAAGAACTTGTAATGAACCCATACCTATAAGAAGACTAAACTAGAATTCATGGCTCAACATGTGAACACCCTCTCTCTACTGTTTAAAACTCCAATTTTATGGGTTAAACTGTTCTTGTTTCATGAATGAAGTGGCGGTTTGATTTCTTGTTTCTAATGATATTTCATTTCCAATTTCTAAGGATTTACGGCAGCATCTTACACTGTATTACATGATCTTGTTTCCAAGATGTCAATCGAGTGAAAATGAATCTTGTAAATTGAAAGATCTGATCTTTTGTTGTATAATCTATAGTTTTAAGGAAAATTTTGACATGGCATGGCAGGGAGAAATTGTTAAATAACTTCTTTAGAGATTCATATGCTAATTAGTCTACGGGTATGAGATTTGCTACGTGCAAAATGTATGGTTTGTATTTTTGAACATTTGAGAACCCGACATCATAAAGGGTTTCCTTTGGCCAAAAAATCTCTGCTGGTTGTTGATTGTTTTCCATGTTTTTTGTTGAGTTATCATAAAATTTTGGAGCTTTAAATCTAGTGGTCGCTGTTGGGCGGATCTCTGGTGTAGGTAGAGGGTAACTGAAAAGTTGTATTAAACTTGCACAAGACAGCCTCATATAACAATTTTAGAAACCTCCCACATGCATAAGGAGATTTCGTAAATAAAGTTTTTTAACTTGGCCAAGCTGATTTCAACTTTTTGTAAAAGATGTTGATGATTTGTGAAGATCTAGAGAAGGGAATGAGCTGTTGCTGGGTCGATGAAGGATTGGTGTATACTTGAGTTTTTTTTTTTTCTTTAATGATGAAGAATCATTCAGGCTACTTTGTGTACCACCTCTCAATGACAAACTTCGAGTCGGTGCAAGGTGCCTCCCATACGGATCGGATCAAATTAAACTCGACTTCGCTATGGGTGTAGCACCAAAAAAATTATATACATCCAAAGAGATTTAACCTTTAAACCTGATGAAAAAACCATTAAATTGAACAAGTTCATCACTTTCACCGATTGTTTCTTTTAGCTTGAAACATAAATAAGCTTAAGAGGTCTTGTTTAAAGTAATTCCGTACGGGTACTCTTGGCCTCCCACTTCACCCTTACGTAGAATATTAGGCTATATAATATTTGAGTTAGAGTAATGCTACATATCCAATTTTTTTATTTAATTCTATTCAACTTTTGTATATATGGACAAAAATGGACCCCATATACAAAGTTTTTTTAAAAATTTCATGTTGTATTTATGAAGTTCATCTTTATTCACATATACAAAGTTAAATAGAGTTGAACAAAAAAATTGAAAAGCTAGCATTACTCTTTAAGTTTTTTTTTTTTATAATCTAGCATTACTCTTTAAGTTACTCGTGTCATTTTGATAATGTGAGTTGAGTTATTTTCTGTTTGGGATTTGAGCGGTTGGGCCGTTGGCCCACGTTCTAACAGATAGAGTGAGACAAAAATACTATTTTAGTTTCTTTAACAACAAAAGGAAAGAACGTTGAACTCCCATCTTCTTCATTAATTTCTTTTTTTTCTAAAAAAATAAATAAAAAAGGAAGCTACCAGTTCAGCTTGGGAATTTTTTTTTAAAAAAAAAACTAATTTGAAACAGTATTATATTTTTAATATATACTTATATATATCTAATGAAAACTTCCCTAATAAGGCCAGAATGGCTATTAAAGCATTCATAGTAAATTCTCTAAATATTTTTCTATTTTAATTAAATATTTTATTTTTTTTTTAATAAAATCAACTTTTAAATTCTTTGCATTGAAAATTTACTTTGATTGAAAGGAAATAAGAAAGAGTATGAAAGAGAAAGAACATTAAAAAAAATTCAGATCGCCCCCTGAACTTTCAGCTTTTTTGACATGCCCTCTAATTTTTAAAAACTCTTACTTTGGTATCCTGAACTTCTAATATTTATCACTTAACTCTATTCTGTTAAGATTCACTATTAAATCCAGTTAAAATTCCAAAATACCTTTTTTTAAAATAAAAAAATTATAAAAAAATCTCAAAGATTCAGGCGTGATTATTTTTGCAAATCTCATTAAATCCTGACTAACACATAAATTTTTTAATTTTTTTTTTAAAAAAATGAGGAGTATTTTGAAAATTTTGGCACTCATCTATTAAGATTTAACGAAAAATCCTAACAGAGAGGGGTATATAATAGACATTATAAGTTCAGAATATTAAAGTGAGAGTTTTTTAAAGACTATGGAAAACATGTCAAAATAGCTAAAAATTTAGGGTTTTATCTAAAGTTTCTTAAAAAATATTTAACATTCCATTTTTTTTTTGTAAATAATATTCACTTTTTAGCTATTTATATTGAAAGAAAGTTTCTAACTTTGTGTGTGTGTATTAAAATTTTAGAGAAAAATTAAATTTAAAGAACTTGTTGCGATAATCCGGACAAAATCTGAACTAAATACTGGACTTAGCAAAGCAGGAAAGGTAAGTTTGTTTATTTATTATTTTTTTTGTAAGTAGCAGGAAAGGTAAGTAAACAACGAAGGGTAGAGGAAAAGACAACTAGGCCCCAAAAGTCTCCAATTAGAGTGACCAACGTGGCATCCATCCATCCATTCTGCTTTAGACAGGAAATGACTACGTTGGCCTTGTTTGTTAAACTCTCAACTTTACTCTCCTTGTTTTTTCTTCTTAAATCAACTCTACTTTTATATTCCATTAACCATTTTTTAACAATTTTTTTTTTATATCACATCATTTATTTTTTATTACTATAAAATTTACTAAAAACAAATTATTTCACTTTTTATACAAAAGAATTCACAACATTCTTCCTACTTTATATCACATCGATCATTTCTTGTTACTATTACAAAACAAAAACATCTCTAAATATTTAACATACACACCCAACGTTTTCTATTTAGAGTGTGGTAGTTTGGCTTTGGGTGAGGACAAGTGGAGTGAGTAGCGACTGTTGTGGGGTGAAGGAGACGCGTTATAGTTGCAAAGATATTGAAAGTTTAGAGTACTAACAGTAGCACCTAACTATTTTTTTTTTCTAAATTCAAGTAACAAAATTATTTTTTGCTTCCATATAAAAAAACATTCAACAATAAGTTCAATTATCTTTTCTTATAGCAATTAAATACTCACTCTTTACTCTTATTTTTATTATTTTTTCTCACTTTCTCATATTTGTCATTTTACTACTTATTGGGTAGCGTGTATTTTAGGATTATAATAATTCATTCGGTAGTTACAGTACTTTCCAATGATTTAAAGAAAGGAATAAGCCATATATGGTATATGCAGTAGAGTAAAGATAAAAGACAGCCTGGACTGAAATAAATAGCATTTCAGCCCAGGCACATGAACAGTAAATTTACTGTTCATGGCCCGTGAACATTTTTTTTTTTTCCTCCTCTGATTTAGCCCAGGCTGAAACACTCTTGGCTGATATGAATCATGACTCTATGCAGTAAATGCCTTTTTGTAGTTTTTTTCAAATTTTATCTATATTTAAAAAAGAAAAAATTAAAAGTATTTGCTGCTAGTGATACTCTTAGGCTGTCAGAGCTATTGTCAATACGAAAGTCACCGATGGAACACGTGGGATCTTTGTGCTGACTAATCAACCCTCTTCGATAAAACTAGTAATGGCCTTGTGTAATAACGCTTTTTACACAAAACTAACAAATAATTTCAAATCCAAAGTACTCTTACATTATTTTCACTCTACTGTCCACATCAAAGTATATTTCTTAATCAAAAGCAAAAAAGGTTCCATTTATATAGTGTTATCAAACCAACCTAATCTTCTTTCTAAAGAATGCAGTAGTAGGTTTTGGTGGGATTTTAAGAAGGGAAAGAGACATAATCTTACTTCTTTAGCATGGAGTAGAATTTGTACTCCAAAGAAATTTGGGAAGGTTAGGTATCATAGCTATTAGCTATGCTTACCCCAACTTTGTTAGAGAATCTTGAAAAATGAAAATACTCTCTGGATCACAAGCTTGAAGCAAAAATATATTTCTAATTCTGATCTTCTTAAAGCCTCTTTCTCCCTCTCCCTCCCCCAACTAAAAAAAAAAAAGCATCCAACCTTTGGAAAAGAAATAGGCAGGGCAGCAGGAGAGGTGATTGTACTAAATCAAGCCGACAATATCCTCTCTTTGCCGCCAATCAAGACCCCATTTTTTTTTTTTTGTCTTTTCTGCCACCATTACAAGAATTAGTGGTTACTGGTTAGGTGGCTTCAAGACTTCCTAAGTTCTTTCCTCACCAAATCTTTTTCTCATTAAAGTTGATAGTGTAACTGTGTAAGATTCCTAAATCAATAAAGATGCTACAGAAATTTCTATGAAATTGCCCTTTTAAAACGTAGGGGCCAGACAAAATGCAGGAAAAAACGTTCAACACAGAATAAGAGCCACTTCGGTAGGATTGAAGATTTTCGTTATACAATTAGAAGCTGCAAAAGCAGCAGCTGTATCAGCCTAATCTGGACGAAATGTGAAAGAAATACTGGACTTGGCAAAGCAGCAAAGGCAAGTAAACAACGAAGGGTAGAGGAAAAGACAACAACTACGGTAGGCCCCAAAAGTCTCCTATTAAAGTGACGAACGTGGCATCCATCCCATGGACCCATCGTGATAAAGATATTTATCTGACGGTCACATCTGGTTAAATAACTGGCAGCCGAGACAACTGGCGTAACCACAAAAATACATCGAAGGCTTCACAAATTAATCCTTCCAGATTTAAGAGAGAGAGAGAGAGAGAGAGAGTGTTGGGAGAGAAACTTAGCTGTACCCGGCTGTTCCGTTCACTTTTGTGGTACACGCGCTGGGATTTACGGGCTGGTTTTGGTGTTGGTTTGGACTATCCATTTCAGAGGTGGTTACGCATTCTTTGCCTTTTGCTGCAGCATTGTAGGAATCACAAACCATGCAAGTGATGGTCTCAGTTTGCTGGGGCTGATTAACATTAACATATGAGTGAGATTCAAACGAATTGGAGGGATCCATTCTTTTTACTAACCAAGAAATAAGCACATATATAGATGAATTCTGTTCAGATTTTGTGAAGTATGAATGGAAGTTTTGGGTTCAATTGCTACTGGGTACTGATATAGATTGTGATTTTTTGGATTAAAGCTAGATTTCGAATTCTGTAATGATGTTTGCTTGATCAGCTAAGTGAACTGTAGGATTTTTGGTCATTCTCACTGCATGTCTCGGTTTTGAGTGTGTGTATTGAAGCAACTTTTGGTTGTTTTGGAGTAACCGAAGTTACTGTAGGCATTGAAATTTTTAAGAACTTGTAAAGAACCCAACCTAGCTATAAGAAGACTAAACTAGAATTCATGGCTCAACATGTGAACACCCTCTCTCTACTGTTTAAAACTCCTCCAATTTTATGGATTAAACTGTTCTTGTTTCATGAATGAAGTGGCGGTTTGATTTCTTGTTTCTAATGATATTTCATTTACAATTTCTAAGGATTTACGGCAGCATCTTACACTGTACGCGTTACATGATCTTGTTTCCAAAATGTCAATCGAGTGAAAATGAATCTTGTAAATTGAAAGATCTGATCTTTTGTTGTATAATCTATAGTTTTAAGGAAAATTTTGATATGGCAAGGCAGGGAGGAATTGTTAAATAACTTCTTTAGAGATTCATATGCTAAATAGTATACGGGTATAGTATGAGATTTGATACGTGCAAAATGTATGGTTTGTATTTTTGAACATTTGAGAACCCGATATTATAAAGGATTTCCTTTGACCAAAAAATCTCTGCTGGTTGTTGATTGTTTTCCATGTTTATTGTCATAAAATTTTGGAGCTTTAAATCTAGTGATCGCTGTTGGGCGGATCTCTGGTGTAGGTAGAGGGTAAATGAAAAATTGTTGTGTTAAACTTGCACAAGACAGCCTCATATAACAATTTTAGAAACCTCCCACATGCATAAGGATATTCCGCAAATAAAGTTTTTTAACTTGGCCAAGCGGATTTCAACTTTTTGTAAAAGATGTTGTTACGAGGTGGCAACCAAGGAAGCAACCTTGCACTAGAAGGAATCCTTGATAAGGAAAAACTAGATGCTGAGTTGGTACCACCAGAGGATCCTTGCACCAGCTGTTTTATTTGGAAATAAATAGATTCTTGCTCATAAAGCAAGAATCCTACAGCTTGCGCATCACGTGGGCTTATTTTGGTAAATTGGGTCCTTGCTCCTAAAGCAAAGGCTTGGGCATCACAAATAAGGAAATTTATGTCCCAATAGATATAGGACTTCCTATTTCAACGTGTATTCCCTTTTCAACTTACTATCATGTATCTCTCTATATAAGGAGGAAGTTTATGACTACTAATAAGTTTGAGAAAATTATTACACAACTCTTGTAGTTGATTGGGAGGCCTAGGGTACCTCGATACCCTACTTATCTGTCACCATAGGTAGACTCAAGAAACTCAATCCTGCAGCTTTGCCCGTTACTAAACCCATAACTCGTTCTCAGTCATTAGCCATTAACAACTTGGTATCAGAGCTAAGTTCCGACATGGCGGACCAGAGATTAGAGCGTTTAGAAAAAGAGCTGAATTCCCTCAACGCCGGTCAGCAACTTATGGAGGAAAGAATTACCAAAAGGATGGAGGAGATGATGGCTGCTTTTCATATCCAGACCCAGAATTTTCATGCGAATGCATCAAGTTCTAAAAATAAAGGTACCAAAACCTATGCTACCAAAACAAATTCTGAGTTTGTCACGCCCAAATTGGCCAAGCTATCTTTCCCACGATATGAAGGATCGGAAGTCACACCAGTTGGGTATGTCGGGCGGAGCAATTCTTCGACTTTCAAAACACGCCGAAGGAAGAGAAAATTCCCTTGGCAGCTTATCATCTTGAAGGTGAAGCCCAATTTTGGTATCAATTATTCAAGGAGAATGAGGAAGAGCCAACGTGGAAGGACATGAAGGACGGATTACACGTACGTTACGGCCCAACACAATTCGATGATTTCTTTGGTGATCTAACCAAACTATGACAGACGGGAACTGTGCGGGATTATCAAAGCCAATATGAGAGGCTTTTGAGCCCGGCTGGGCGATTAACGGGGGCCCAACAAGTTGGAGGGTTCATCAGTGGATTACGTGACACCATCTGCGCTGAAGTTCAAGCTTCCCGACCTAGCACTTTGACCGAAGCCATGGGATTAGCCAGGCTGTTCGAAGCACGCCAGAATGCCCAAAGGAGAGCCACTGAATTTTCGGAGGTAAAAAGACCCACGGGTCCTTCAAATTTTCCACCCTTGCCATCTGCTAATCTTTCTAGGAACCGGACACCTTTCATCAAGAAGCTTAGCCCAACCGAGCTAAAGGAGAGAAGGGATCGGGGACTATGCTTCAACTGCGATGAGAAGTTCTCTCCCGGGCATCGTTGTAAGAAGCTTTTCTTCATCGAAGGAGTTTACACTGAAGAAGAGGACTATGGGCTGAGCAGTGGAGTGGAGGAGCAGAATTTTGAAGGGGAAGAAGAGGTACCGGAGATATCGCTTCATGCGATCTCAGATGTGCAAACACCCTAGACCATGCGAATCAAGGGGGTCATCCAAAAAAATCGCGTCACCATGTTAGTAGAATCCGGGAGCACTCATAATTTTTTGAGGGTAGAACTGGCAAAAAGATTGGGTTTTCATCTGGACAGGAATACATGCTTTGAAGTTTTGGTGTCTAATGGAGAAAAACTAGTCAGCCAAGGCAAGTGTAGTGGCATTCAGGTTTGGCTCAATGGTACCCTCTTTGTGCTTGAATTTTATCTCCTATCTTTGGGTGGGTATGATTCTGTTTTAGGGGCCCAATGGTTGAGGACTCTTGGCCCAATTCTTTGGGACTTTTCTAAACTAATGATGAGTTTCCAATGGAAGGAGAGGGAATTAACTCTAACGGGCTTGGCAGCCCTTACTAACAAGTTAATTGAAGGGTTTGCAATGACCAAGCAAGTGCGGAAACAGCAAGGAGGAATCATTCTCCAAATCTTTGCCGTAGAATTGGGCATAGAACAGCAACAAGAGGAAGTGCAAGACCCGTGTATGCAGCAGCTCTTGCACCAATTTCATGAGTTGTTTGAGGAACCTTATGGGTTGCCTCTTACACATTCACATGACCATCAGATTCCGTTAACAGAGGGAGCAGGGCCTGTAAATGTTCGTCCATACCGTTACCCACACTACCAAAAGAATGAAATTGAAAAAATAGTGATGGGTTTGCTGAATAACGGTGTCATACGGGCTAGTACTAGTCCTTATTCTTCCCCAGTACTCTTAGTAAAAAAGCAAGATGGATCATGGCGCCTTTGTGTGGACTACCGAGCTCTTAACCAAATTACTATTAAGGATAAGTTCCCTATTCCAGTGATCGACGAGTTGCTAGATGAGTTACATGGAGCTCAATTTTTTTTCCAAGTTGGACCTTCGCTCTGGCTATCTTCAAATTCGGATGCATTCCAAGGATGTGAAAAAAACAGCTTTTAGAACACATCATGGCCACTTTGAGTTTCTCGTGATGCCATTTGGGCTTACTAACGCCCCATCCACCTTTCAATCCTTGATGAATGAAGTCTTCAGAGATTTACTCCGTAAGTTCGTCCTTGTCTTCTTTGATGATATTTTAATCTATAGTCGCTCATGGGAAGAACATCTGCAACATTTAGCCATGGTTTTCAATATTTTATGGGCTAACCGATTATATGTAAAGAAAGAAAAGTGCAGCTTTGGGCAGTCACGTGTTACTTATTTGGGGCATATCATCGACCGGGATGGTGTTTCTATGGACCCCGATAAGATATTGGCAATGATGCAGTGGCCACCTCCGACAACACTGAAGGCCTTGCGGGGATTCCTTGGCCTTACTGGGTACTACAGAAAATTCATTCAACACTATGGTATCATTGCTCGTCCTTTAACGCAATTGTTAAAGAAGGACGCCTTCTTGTGGAGTGAAGATGCGGAACAGGCTTTCCAACACTTAAAGCTTGCCATGACAAAAGCACCCGTTTTGGCATTACCCAATTTTTTTCAAACATTTGTCATCGAATGTGATGCTTCGAGAATGGGTATCAGCGCTGTGCTCATGCAAAACTGGAGACCCATGGCATACTTCAGTCAGGCACTCCATGGCCGAAATTTACAACTCTCCAAGTACGAGAAGGAGATGCTTGCTCTCGTGTCGGCAATTAAAAAATGGCGGCCTTATTTGTTAGGTCAACGATTTGTGGTTCGCACAGACCACCGCAGCCTAAAATACTTATGGGACCAAACCATAGTGACAGACGCCCAACAAAAGTGGCTCATTAAACTCATGGGCTATGATTTTTCGATAGAATATAAGAAGTGCAACGAGAATTCTGTGGCTACTGCTTTATCCCGCCAAATGGAAGGGACCTTACATGCTCTCTCATTACCGGTGCCACGATGGATTGAACCTCTCCAAGCTGAAGTATAGCAAGATGCCGATTTGCAGGAATTGGTTAAAAAAATTCAGGAGGATGAGGCTGTTGGGCCATGGCGTTTTCATTCAGGTGTCCTATTTTTTAAGGACAAGATTTATCTCAAGGCTACATCTCCTTTGATACATGCTATTCTGGAGGAATTCCACAATAGTGCTCATGACGGGTATCAAAAAGGCCTGCAACGTGTCAAATCAGTATTCTATTGGCAAGGCATTTCATTAAACAATGTGATGTTTGCCAACGACATAAAGCAGTCAACACAAAGCCAGCAGGTCTCTTACAACCATTACCAATTCCTTCCCAAATTTGGACTGATATTTCCATGGATTTCATCGACGGACTACCACTCTCTTTTGGTAAAACCACAATTTTTGTGGTAGTGGATCGCTTCTCCAAATATGGTCACTTTATTGCCATCAAGCATCCTTATACAGCACCACAAGTTGCTCAAGTGTTCTTCGAAGAGATTTTTCGCTTGCATGGCCTACCATCTACTATTGTATGTGACAGAGATCCCACTTTCACTAGTCACTTTTGGCGTGAATTGTTCCAACTCAATGGCATCAAATTCAAGTTTAGTTCTGCATATCACCCACAAACGGATGGCCAAACGAAAGTTGTGAACCGCACAATTGAGATGTACCTCAGGTGTTTCACTAGCTCTTATCCACGACAGTGGGTCAAGTGGTTACCATGGGTGGAGTATTGTTACAATACCAGCTTTCATTCAGCTACAAAGCATACACCCTTTGAGGTTGTGTATGGTCGACCGCCACCATCTCTTTTATCATATGTGCCGGGCACCACGAAAAATGCGGCAGTGGAAGAAGCTTTACTCACACAGGATGCTATTTTGAAGGAAGTACGCTTTCAACTCATGGGAGCTCAAAATCGAATGAAACAGATCTATGACAAGAGCCACACCGATAGGGAGTTCTCACCAGGTGATTGGGTTTATTTACGCCTTTAGGAATATAGGCAACATTCTGTGCATAGGCGGCTGAACAATAAATTATCACCTAACTTCTTTGGACCCTATCGCATTCTTGCAAAAATAGGTCCAGTAGCGTATCAGTTAGCTTTACCTCCTAAAGCTAAAATTCATAATGTTTTCCATGTCTCAGTTCTTAAGAAGTGGATAGGCACGGGCGTCCCCATCCAAGACACCCTTCCTACAATTGTTGAAGATGTGGAGCTACTTTCACCCCAAGCAATTCTGGACCACCGCATTACTCAGGGGAAGGAAGAGTTTCTAGTCCATTGGCAAGGACGGTCACCTGCTGATGCCATGTGGGAGATTAAATCAGATTTGGNAGATCTATGACAAGAGCCACACCGATAGGGAGTTCTCACTAGGTGATTGGGTTTATTTATGCCTTCAGGAATATAGGCAACATTCTGTGCATAGGCGGCTGAACAAGAAATTATCACCTAACTTCTTTGGACCCTATCGCATTCTTGCAAAAATAGGTCCAGTGGCGTATCAGTTAGCTTTACCTCCTAAAGCTAAAATTCATAATGTTTTCCATGTCTCAGTCCTTAAGAAGTGGATAGGCACGGGCGTCCCCATCCAAGACACCCTTCCTACAATTGTTGAAGATGTGGAGCTACTTTCACCCCAAGCAATTCTGGACCACCGCATTACTCAGGGGAAGGAAGAGTTTCTAGTCCATTGGCAAGGACGGTCACCTGCTGATGCCATGTGGGAGATTAAAGCAGATTTGGTGCTCAGATTTCCTTCACTGGGCCTTGAGGACAAGGCCAAACTCTAGGGGGCAGGAGTGTTACGAGGTGGCAAGCAAGGAAGCAACCGTGCACTAGAAGAAATCCTTGTTAAGGAAAAACTAGATGCTGAGTTGGTACCATCGGAGGATCCTTGCACCAGCTGTGATGGTCCTTACCTAGCAGTGTTTTATTTGGAAATAAATAGATTCTTGCTCATAAAGCAAGAATCCCACAGCTTGCGCATCACGTAGGCTTATTTTGGTAAATTGGGTCCTTGCTCCTAAAGCAAACACTTGGGCATCACAAATAAGGGAATTTATGTCCCAGTAGATATAGGACTTCCTATTTCAACGTGTATTCCCTTTTCAACTTACTATCATGTATCTCTCTATATAAGGAGGAAGTTTATGAATAATAAGTATGAGGAAATTATTACACAACTCTTGTAGTTGATTGGGAGGCCTAGGGTACCTCGAATACCTTACTTATCTATCACCATAGGTAGACTCATGAAACTCAATCCTGCAGCTTTGCCCGTTACTAAACCCATAACTCGTTCTCAGTCATTAGCCCGTAACAGATGTTGATGATTTGTGAAGATCTAGAGAAGGGAATGAGTTGTTGCAAGGTCGATGAAGGATTTGTGTATACTTGGAGTTTTTCTTTCTTTATTGATGGAGAATCCTTCAGGCCACTTTATATACCCAGCTCTTAATGGCAAACTCCGAATCGATGCAAGGTGCCTCCCACAAAAATCGGATCAGATTAGACTGGGCGCTATGGGTGTAGCCCCAAAAAAATTAATTACATCCAAAAATATTTAAACTTTAAACATGATGAAATTGCCACCAAATTGAACGCATTCATCACTTTTGCCGATTGTTTCTTTTAGCTTGAAACATAAATAAGCTTTAGAGGTGTTGTTTAAAGTAATTCCGTACAGGCACTCTTGGTCCCCCACTTCATCCTTACGTAGAATATTAGGCTATATAGTATTTGAGTTAGAGTATTGCTACATATTCAATTTTTTTTCTCCAACTCCATCTAATGTTGTATATGTGAATAAAAATAGGCTCTATATACAAATTTTTTTAAAGAGTTTCATTTTGTATTTGTAGAGTTTATCTTTATCTACATATACAAAATTAAATAGAATTGAACAAAACAATTGAAAAGCTAGCATTACTCTTTAAGTTATTGGTGTTATTTTGATAATGTGAGTTGAGTTATTTTCTGTTTGGATTTGAGGGTTGGGCCGTTGGCCCACGTTCTAACAGAGAGAGTGAGACAAAAATACCTATTTTAGTTTCTTTAACAACAAAAGGAAAGAACGTTGAACTCCCATCTTCTTCATTATTCATTATTATTTTTTTTTAATAAAAAAAGGAAGTTACCAGTTCAGCTTGGGAATTTTTTTTTTTTTTAACTAATTTAAACACTATTACATTTTTAATATATACTTATATATATCTAATGAAAACTTCCATCATAATGCCAGAATGGCTATTAGAGCATTTATAACGAATTCTCTAAATATTTCTTTACTTTAACTAAATATTTTATTTTATTTATAAAACTAACTTTTGAACTTTTTGTATTAAAATCTACTTTGATTAAAAGGAAATAAAAAAATTATGAGAGAGAAAGAATATTAAAAAAATTTGAAAAAACTTCAAATTGCCTCCTTAAACTTTCATTTTTTTGATATGTCTCCTAATCTTTAAAACTCTTACTTTGATACCTTGAACTTCTAATGTTTATTCTGTCAAGATTAATCGTTAAATTCAGTCAAAATCTCAAAATACATTTTTTTTTAAAAAAAAATTATAAAAAATTCTCAAAGATTCAAGCGTGAGTATTTTTGTAAATTCTGTTTAAATCTTACTAATGACTAAATCCTTGTAATTTTTTTTTAAAAAAAAATGAAGAAAATTTTGAAAATTTTAGCACTTATCCGTTAAGATTTAATAGAAAATTCTAGTGGAAGGAGGTATATGATAGACATTATAAGTTCAATGTACTAAAATTAGAGTTTTAAAGACTGTTGGGGCATGTCAAAAGAGCTGAAAATTCAGGACTTCTATTTGAAGTTTCCTCAAAATATTTAGCATTTTTTTTTTTTTTTTTGTAAGAAACATTCATTTTTGTTCTTAACTATAAAATTTAAAGAGAGTTTAAAACGAATGTTAAATTTAACATTTAATACAGAGTTTCTAAACGATAATTTTTGTGTGTTTATTAAATTTTTTAAAAAAAAATCAAATTTAAAAGCGGTAATCCGGACAAATTCTGAACTAAATGCTGGACTTGGCGAAGCAGGAAGGTAAAGTATTTTTTTTTTTTTTTTGGGTAAGTAGCAGGAAAGGTAAGTAAACAACGAAGGGTAGAGGAAAAGACAACTAGGCCCCAAAAGTCTCCAATTAGAGTGACCAACGTGGCATCCATCCATCCATCCTGCTTTAGACACGAAATGACTATGTTGGCCTTCTTTGTTAAACTTTCAACCTTCCTCTCCTTTTTTTTCTTCTTAAATCAACTCTACTTTTAATATTCTATCAATCATTTTTTAACAATTTTTTTTTATTTTTTATATCGCATGTCTCACTTTTTATTACTATTCAAATAAAAAACTTATTAAAAAATAAAATTTTTTCACTTTTTCATACAAAAAATTCACAATATTCTTCATACTTTATATCACATCAATAATTTCTTATTACTATTACAAAACAAAAATACCCCTAAATATTTAACAAACACACCCATTATCTTTTTTGAGAGTGTGATAGTTTGGCTCTGGGTGAGGACAAGTGGAGCGAGTAGCGACTCTTGTGGGGTGAAGGAGACGCGTTATAGTTGCAACCGTCAAAAAACAGCCTTTTTTTTGTAGTGTTGTGGAGATATCGAATGCTTAGAGTAGTAACAGTAGACACCTAATTANTTTTTTTTCTAAATTCAAGTAACAAAATTATTTTTTGTTTCCATATGAAAAAACATTCCACAATAAATTCTATTCTATTTTCCTATATCAATTAAATACTCACTCTTTATTCTTATTTTTATTATTTTTTCTCACTTTTTCATATTTGTCATTTTATTACTCATTGGGTAGCGTGTATTTTAAAATTATAATAATTCATTCGATAGTTCTAGCACTACCCAATACATTGGAAAGCTTCTCAATAATTTAGAGAAAGGAACAAACCATATATAATATATATGACAAATGCCTTTTTGTAGTCTTTTTATAATTTTCTCTATACTTAAGAAAAAAGATAAACTTTAAAATATTTATTGCTAGTAGTACTCTTAGGCCGTCAGAGCTGGTGTCAATATGAAAGTCACCGGTGGAACACGTGGGATCTTTGTGCCTACTAATCAACCCTCTTCTTCTATACAGAAAACTAACAAATAATTTCAATCCAAAACACTCTTACATTATTTTCACTTTACTGTCCACATCAAGTATGTTTTTTAATCAAAAGCAAAAAAGCACCATTTATATAGTGTTATCAAACGAACCTAATCTTTTTTATAAAGAATGCATTAGTAGGTTTTGGCGGGATTTTAAGAAGGGAAAGAGACATAATCTTACTTGTTTAGCATGGAGTAGAATTTGAACTCCAAAGAAATTTGGGAAGGTTAGGTATCATAGCTATTGGCTATGCTTACCCCAACTTTGTTAGAGAATCTTGAAAAATGAAAATACTCCCTGGATCACAAGCTTGAAGCAAAAATATATTTCTAATTCTGGTCTTCTTAAAGCCTCTTTCTCTCTTTCCCTCTCTCCACTTAAAAAAAAAAAAAGTAGTAATAATTTTTGACATGACCTGCGAATCCAACACGAACACGACAAAAAAATAGAAAATTTGAATTTATGATAATCGGGTTCAGGTCATAAACGAGTTAACCCGTTTAATTTTGTTTCTAAAATAAATTTAAAACTAACCTAAAACGGGTCGGGTCGGTCCGGTCCGGATCATTTCGTAGACTTTTAAAAACTCACTTATTTAATTTGAGTCGAGTCGGGTTTGCCCGACCAGAATAAACTAATAATATCGGATCGTGTCGAGTCGGCATAACACGACCCGTCAACTAAACGGGTTGACGGGTCGTATTAATCCGTTAAAATTGCGGATCGTGTTATATCAACACGTTTATTAAATAAATCGTGCTCAAATTTAAACTAAACGAATTGATGGGTCAAACAGATCGACTCGAACCGCCTACCAATTTTGTCACCTTCCAAAAAAAAAAAAAAAAAAAGAAGCAGCATCCAACCTTTGGAAAAGAAATAGGCAGGGCAGCAGGAGAGGTGATTGTACTAAATCAGGCCGACAATACCCTTTCTTTGTCAGCAAGCAAGGCCCCATTTTTTTTTTTTGTCTTTTCTGCCACAATTACAAGAATTAGTGGTTAGTGGTTAGGTGGCTTCAAGACTCCCTAAGTTCCTTCCTCACCAAATCTTTATCTCATTAAAGTTGATAGTGTAACTGTGTAAGATTCCTAAATCAATAAAGATGCTACAGAAATTTCTATGAAATTGCCCTTTTAAAACTAGGCCCAGACAAAATGCAGGAAAAACGTTTAACACAGAATAAGAGCCACTTTGGTAGGATCGAAGAATTTCATTATACAATTAGAAGCTGCAAAAGCAGCAGCTGTATCAGCCTAAAAAACCCATACTGCTTCACAAAGCGTCAAAAGGCTCGCATTACTAAATGGATTGTAGTTAAGACCGAAATCCAGCTGAGAAAGATATGGTCGGAGTTTAATTGTCTAAATAGGTCTCGAATTATCTGAGTAGTTACCCACTCTCTTATGCAAGGGTCGGCCGGCCACACTACAAGTCTACAATTCCCGTCTGTATAGTGAGCTTCACTTTTTTAAAAAAAGTACTGTGAAAAAATAGATCCTAAGAGCATTCAATTTTCTTAGAATTGTATGTAAAATGATTAATCAAAAGCATAAAAAACGTGTTCATTTGATTCTCTACGCCAAATATATTTTGCATATGAGCTAGTCCTTTCCCAAATGTGGAGAAGCGCGGTAAATCAATATATAATTATTTTATGTTTTTCACTCTCGCACTCTCTCTTTCCTTAGCTTTATCATGAAAAAAATAAAATAAAGGATAAGAAAGAAAATTTAAATGATATTGAGAAAAAAATAAATAATCAATTGAAAATGCATTTAAAAAAATTATTAACTAAAAATAATAAAGATAACTTTAGTTAGCTATTTTAGTAACCATGGTAATCTACTAATCTGGACGAAATGTGAAGGAAATAGAGGACTTGGCAAAGCAGGAAAGGTAAGTAAACAACGAAGGGTAGAGGAAAAGACGAACAATTACGGTAGGCCCCATAAGTGTCCAATTAAAGTGACCAACGTGGCATCCGTCCCATGGACCCATCGTGATAAAGATATTTATCTGACGGTCACATCTGGTTAAATAACTGACAGCCGAGACAATAACTGGAAGGCTTAACAAATTAATCCTTCCAGATTTAAGAAGAAGAGAGAGAGAGAGAGAGAGAGTGTTGGGAGAGAAGCAATGGCCTTAGCTATACCGGCTGTTCCGTTCACTTTTGTGGTACACGCGCTGGGGATTTCCGGGCTGATTTTGGTGTTGGTTTGGACTACCCATTTCAGAGGTGGTTACGCGTGGAGCGCTACAAACAAGAACCTCATCTTTAATGTTAGTCCACCTCTCTCTCTCCCTCTCTCTGTTCTTCATGGGTTTCTGATTTTTGTTGAATTGTTTTCGTTTCCAATAGGGTTTGCTGCGGTTGTTAATTTTTAGGGTTTGGTAGAACCTCTCTCTCGCTTCTGGGATTCATATAATACTTGTTTGATTTTAGGGTGTTTTTCTGTGATGACTCTACTTCTCATTTCTATCGGAGGGTTGTGTTTGTTCGTTTGTGCGTAGGGTTTGAGAAATTGTTGTAGTTTTTGGTTAGCGATTTGGGCGCCCTTTTTTTTTTTATTCTTTTTTCTATCATTGTCGGTAGAAAAAAAAAAAAAGAACGCAAGAATGACCCCCGACAATTTGGTACTAAAATGGATTTTAATCTCTCATGCTTACATTAGACAAAGGTTAGTGGAGAATTCTAGCTTTCCATGAGCCATAATTAAATAAGTTTGATTCCTCATGTGGAATTATACTTGTCGATATGGTACTGGATGCCACTCCAACCTCTCCACGTCGGCTACTGGCTACCTTATATTTGCCTTGTTTGTCCAACCTGTTTTGTTTTTTGTTTCTTTTTGTTAGAAGAGCAGTAGCATCCTCTAACCTTCACAATGGCAACTACCATTCCAGCTATCTTGTCTCTTTTCTCAATGGTTTTTTGTTTTTTTCAATGTGCATATAATTGTAATTACTTACGATTCTGGGCCACGTACCTACCTACCCATCTTTAATGGAAAATATTTAATGACGTCTCAGATTTCTTCATGACATGCTTATCCTTTTTGGAGTGGTCCTGAACACTCACGTGCTGTATGCGTGTGGTGCTATTGAAAGACTGGAAGTGTCTTTTTTTTTTTCCTTTTTTTTTTCATTGTTTGGTGGATCATTATTATAACGGCATCGTTTCCTTCCGACCGAATAAATGAATAAGAATATAGATGTCGTATTTAGGTTAATTTTGGAAATTAGCACTCTCAAATTTGAGCGGTCCTGCTCTGTGCTATATTTCCTTTTCTATTTTAACTCTTATTCCATGTGTATTAAATGTCACTACGTCATGTATGCAAGCAAATATATATATATATATTTGCTAGATTATTCCTTATTTATTTTAAAAATCTCACATGTCCATTTCTTTCCACAGATTCATCCTCTGCTGATGTTGGTAGGCTTCATTATCATTGGGGGTGAAGGTAATTTACATAACATCTTTAAAATGGAGGTTACTTTCTCAGTTTTGAAATCCTATTTTGCATTTTTCTAGTGTTCTTATGGTAAGCTCAATCTACCCTTTAATTGTTTTTTTTTTTTTCCTTTTTAATTTAAGATTGATCTAATCATCTAAAGATAGAATTAATGAGCATGTCACAATACCTAAAAATGTTATTATTGTGCAAAATAACATTTCTCTTTTCAGCTACTGCTACATATTGTAGATATTAATTTCCCATAAAAAAAAAAAATTGCAGCCATTATTAGTTATAAATCACTTCCTTTGAGGAAAGATGTGAAGAAGTTGATACATCTGGTGCTGCATGCTATTGCTCTTATACTTGGTATCGTGGGAATTTGTGCTGCATTCAAATATCATAATGAGAGCGGGATTGCTAATCTCTATAGCTTGCATTCCTGGCTTGGAATTGGGATTATTGTCCTCTATGGTATTCAGGTAAACAAACTATTTATTTAACTCACTATATATTATCTTTATTTCATTTTTCAAATATTAATTATTTGAGTTTTCTTCTTTTAAAAAAAAAAAAAAGTTAAGCCTAAAATCATAAGAACATAATTTGCAGTGGATATATGGGTTCCTGATCTTCTTCTACCCTGGAGGGCCCATTGGGCTTAGGAGCGACTCTCTTCCTTGGCACGTGGCATTTGGATTTTTTGTCTACTCGTTGGCCGTGGGCAATGCTGCATTAGGGTTCTTAGAGAAGCTTACTTTCCTGGAAAATTCAGGACTCGCCAAATATTGCTCGGAGGCCTTCCTTGTGAACTTCACTGCCCTAATTACAATACTATATGGAGTCTTTGTTGTATTATCTGTTCTTTCTCAGGCTCCAGTACTAGTAGAAGAGGTCGTCGACCCGGGCTATACGCCTATCTAAGATGTTGTTTAATTAATATTTGATGGATTGTATGGAACAATGTTAAATGTTTACTATCTGTATTTTCTGGACAGAAAATTGTGTCTTATTTCTTATGAACAAAATTATCATAGTTCATTGGCTTAATTATGGATGATGTAATTTGGGTTGTCAAGTCTGCGTTTGGTACTGCGATTTTGCAGAATAAAAGTATGATTTTAAATTAAATTGTAGAAAATATGTTGTCTGTGAATGCATTTAAGCCCAAACCAAGGTATCTCGAAAAAAAAAAAAAAAAAC
>FXXK01001728.1:29501-52387 GCA_900184695.1 Betula pendula | reverse complement strand
TTTGGTTTGTTCTTTCAAGGTGAGATTCTTGCAAATTTTATTTTATTTTATTTTTTTTATTTTTTTTATTTATTTATTTTTTTTTTTTCGGATTCTTGAGAGATCGTTTAACTTAAAAGCTCTGTTTTTGCAATTTTGTTGAATCATTTATATACTTAGTTCTTTTGGGCTGAGGGTGGTAAAATTGCTTGTGGTTTGGCTTTTTTTTTTTTTTTTTTCCTGTGGTTGATTTTGTTTGGACATACCCAAAACTAAAGAGCAAATTCTGCAAATGATATTTTGGAAAACCATAATCAAAATTTTGAGTAAGGGGATTTAAAAGGAGCTAAGAGAATGTTGACCTATGTGTTAACCATACTCATTCCCTCACCTTTACCGTTGCAGATAAGGAAGCAATTAAAGATGTATGACTTTTGAATTACAAAACAGTAGTTGAATTAAATGAGTACGTAACTCAAAGAAGTTCAAATGTTGTGCGACTTTTGAACTACATAATAGTAGCTGGATTAAAGAGGATTGTGTAACTGAAGGAAGTTGAACATGTTTAAAGTTTAAATTGTAACAGTCAGTACAACCACTTTATTGTATGAGAAATGCTAAAATATCTACTCAAATTTTTCTCTCATTCTTCTAAATATTACCATCACTATTAGATATATGAATTTATATAGGTCTCATGTGTGGGATTCATTCATCCAATAGTAATAGTGATATTTAGAAGGATGAGAGAATGATTTAAGTAGATATTCTAGCATTTCCCTTATTGTATATACTTTCCAATATAACTCATGTTATTGTAATTGCATATAAATACTCAATGAATACAAGCTATCTGGTATCAAAAACCAGAGTTCCAAATTATGTTTCTAACTTAGTATCAAAGCCTTTTTAGGCTAACACCTTTTTTTTTATTTTTTTGATCCCTCTAAAATGGCCTCATCCTCCTCCAATGTTTCCGCCACATTTGTTCCATCCAATATCACTCCACTAGTCTCCAAACTAGATGGACCCAATTACATTACTTGAACTATTCAATTTTTACCAGCTCTTCGTACCCATGATCTATTGAGTATTGTTGATGGCTCAAAGCCTTGTCCTCCACAATTCATTCTTGATGCGGAAGGGAAGTCCACTTCTTCCATAAATCCAGAATATTCTGTTTGACATAAGAAAGATCAATTTGTTTTGGCCTGGATAAATGCCACACTAATTGACAAAGTTTTTTCCACTGTTTATGGACTGCATACCTCACGCCAGGTTTGGGCTCATTTAGCAACACGTTTTGCTCCTAACTCTAAGTCTCATATCTCTCATTTGAGAAGACAAATGCAAACAATGCAGCAATGGGCCAAAGGGTGTTCTAATTATCTTTTGACTGCCAAAAATTAGGCAGATCAATTGGCTGCTACGGGCAACCCTATCAATGATGAGGAATTGATTTCCTATATTGTGGGAGGCCTCAACTTCTCCTATTAGAATTTTATCACCACCTTCAACTTTGTCACTCGTGAGCAGTCAATTTCATTTGCTGATTTTCAAGCAAAACTGCTCAATTTCGATCATATGCTTGACATCCATCAGCAAAGTGTACCTCCTGCAGCCAATCAGATTGCATTCTTTGCTTAGAAGCCACAAGCTCCTCATTCTAGTAAGAAGACAAAGTTCTCACCACAATATCGTGGTCCACCAAGACAACATATGCCCAGACAACAATTCTCCAATTCAGCCTCTGCTGTAACTCCATCAAAAAATATGTTTGGTAAACCTTCTTTGAGTCATTCCTCACTTTTTTCTACTAATAGACCTCCATGTCAAATTTGTAGAAAAACAAGTCACCAAGCTTTAGATTGCTACTATCGAATGGACTTCACTTTTCAAGAGTGACATCCACCTTCTCAACTAGCTACAATGGCAGCCCATACTCATGTTGCTATAGAAGAAGAACAGCCTTGGTACTTGGACAATGGTGCTGACAATCATGTGACTGCTGATATTGAGAATCTAAGTCTACAACAGCCTTATACGGGCAATGACAATGTTACTGTTGGCAATGGCAATGGGTTGTAGATATTTAATATGGGTTCTTCTTTTCTCATTACTCCCTATACAAAATTGTCACTTAATGATATTTTGCATTGCCCAAATGCTTTCTCTAATATTTTTTCAATTCAGAAATTCTGCAAAGATAACAATTGCTACCTTAAACTTACATGTTCTCATTTTGTTATAAAGGACATGCTGACCAAGATGGTGCTCCTGCAAGGGCTGAGTAGAGCTAGGCTATACCCCATCTTTCTACAATAGTTTTGGAAAAATAAGGCTTCTCGCCAAGCAGCCATTGCTTCTTCATTTACTGCTTTATTAGGAGTTTTTGCTCCTCTACATATTTGGCATCTATGCCTGGGACATCCCACATCTGCTACCATTCAACATCTACTACAACACTCTTTGTTTCAAGTTTTGGGTTCCACAAAAACTCCTTTGTGTGAGCTGTGCCAAGTTTCCAAGAGCAAGAAATTGCCCTTCTTAGCTTTTACTCAACAGTCCACTTCTCCTCTAGCATTAATCCACTCAGATGTGTGGACTTCTTCCATAGTTTCTGTAGGAGGTTGCAAATACTATGTTTTGTTTGTTGATGATCATTCCTGGTTTGCTTGGATGTATTCACTAAGACAAAAATTTGATGTATTTCTTTGTTTTATGAAATTTAAAAGTCTTGTTGAAAATTTGTTTTCTTGCAAAATTAAACAAATTCAAACGGACAATGGTGGTGAATATATTTACATACATTTACTAAATTTCTTGAAACACTTGGTATCCTACATCGTCTTACTTGTCCATATACATCCGAACAAAACAGTATTGTTGAACGTAAACACAAGCATATCACTAAGACTGGCTTATCTTTGTTAGCTCAATCTCATCTTTCAAATAAATATTGGGTTGATGCATTTTTTATAGCCATTTACTTGATAAACCGTATGCCTACTCCTGTTCTCCATAATAATTCCCTTTATTTCACATTGTTCCAATGTCATCCAAATTATACGACTCTTAGGTCATTTGGTTGTGCTTGTTTCCCATTACTTAGACCATATAATTTTCACAAATTGTCTTTTCGCAGCAAAAAATGCATCTTCTTAGATTATAGCACAAATCAAAAAGGATATAGGTGTTTGGATCCTACTTCTCATTGTGTTTATATTTCTAGGCACGTTGTTTTTTATGAAACTAAATTTCCAGCACAAGATGGAGTCTCGGCTTCTACTCCCCAAGCAGCAGCTCTCCTAGTCAGCAGCCCGTCCCTACCAAGTATTTTTGTTCCTTTAATCTCTTCTTTTAATTTACATACTCCTGCTACTGGTTCGGTTCCAAACACATCTTCATTGTCTCTGTCTATTATGAAGAACACTTCACCTCTTTCTTTTGACAATGTGTCACACTCATCACCACATATCTCATCTACTACCTCTAATGAAGTGTTACCCGATAGTCCACTTTCTCAACCTCACTATGACCATGGTGCTCCTTCCATCGGTAGTTCACTCATTCCTACCCCTGTTCCTGCCACTCGCATGTTCACATGGTCTCAAACCAATTCTTTGAAGCCTAAACTATTCCCTGACTACAAGCTTTTCTTTTCCACAAAGTATCCACTCACTGCCTTGTCTTCTATTGTTCTTCCTCCAAAACCTCACACTTACAAACAAGCACTAGGGAATCCGAATTGGGAATTTGCAATGCAAGTTGAGTTTGAGGCTCTTATTGCCAACAAGACTTGAACTTTGTGTCCAAGACCTGATCATAATCACGTTGTTTGTAACAAATTGGTTTACAAACTTAAGCAGAAATTTGATGGCTCGATTGATAGGTGCAAAGCACGACTCATTGCAAAGGGCTTTGATCAAGTTGATGGCCTTGATTTTACAGAAACTTTTAGTCCCATCATTAAGCCTGCAATCATGCGTCTCATTCTTGTTGTAGCCGTGCACTACAATTGGCCTATTCACCAATTAGATGTTTCCAATACATTCCTATATGGGCACTTGGAAGAAGATGTCTTATAGAACAACCTAAGGGGTTTGAGGATCCCACTCGTTCGAAATTTGTCTGTAAGCTTCATAAGTCCCTCTATGATCTCAAACAAGCTCCTCAAGCTTGGTTCCTTCACTTGTCTCAAGCGTTGTTGGACCTTGGATTTGTCGGTTCGAGTGTAGACACCTCTTTGTTCTTTTTTCACCGTAAATCAGTGATTATTTTTCTGTTAGTATACGTTGATAATATCATTGTAACTAGTAATACTCCTGCTGATGTTGGTGCTATTATTTCTCAACTCAAATGTGAGTTCGCATTAAAAGACCTTGGTGATATTTCATTTTTCTTGGGGATTCAGGCTAATCGTGACTCTCATGGTCTTCATCTTCATCAAGGAAAATATATCACTGATTTGCTTATTCGGGTTAAAATGGATGGAGCCAAACCCGCATCTACCCTTTGTGTTTTAGGTGGAAAACTTTCCAAGTTTCAGGATGATCCTCTCTCTAATCCCAAAGAATATCGTCACATTGTTGGTTCTCTCCAATATTGTACGTTGGCTCACCCGGATATTGCATATAGTGTTAACCAATTATGTTAGTTTCTTCATTCACCAACTTCAGTGCATTTGACAGCTGCCAATCGTATTCTTCGGTATCTTAAGGGCACCTTGCATTATGGTTGATATTATACATCGGGTTCTTTGAAATTGAACGGTTTTTGTGACTTTGATTGGGCTGGATGTCCTAATGACAAGAAATCCACTACTGGTTATGCAATTTACTTAGGTCCGTGCTTGATTTCTTGGGCTGCTAAGAAGCAACCTACTGTTGCTCAGTCAAGTACAAAAGCTGAGTATCGTTCTATGGCTCTTACCATGGCTGAATTATATTGGATTCGTATGTTACTCAAAGAAGTTCGACTATTCCTATTCTCTGCTCTTTACTTGTGGGTTGACAATATTGGTACTCTATCTCTATCCTCTAATCCTGTTTTTCATGCTCATACTAAACATGTCGAAGTAGATTATTACTTTATTCGTGAGAAAGTGTTTAACAAGGATTTGGTTTCTCACTATATATTAGCTGCGGATCAACCTTTTGATATTTTTACAAAATGTCTCACTTCAACCCGTTGTCTAATGTTAAGAGACAAGCTCATGGTTCGTTCTCTCCCCATTACCTTGAGGGAGGATGTTAACCATACTCATTCTCTCACCTTTACCATTGTAGATAAGGAAGCAATTGAAGATGTATGACTTTTGAATTACAAAATAGTAGCTGAATTAAATGAGTATGTAACTGAAAGAAGTTCAAATGTTGTATGACTTTTGAACTACATAACAGTAGCTGGATTAAAGAGGATTGCGTAACTGAAGGAAGTTGAACATGTTGCTTAAAGTTTAAATTGTAACAGTTAGTATAGCCACTTTATTGTATATACTTTCCAATGTAACTCATGTTATTGTAATTGCATATAAATACTCAATGAATACAAGCTATTTGGTATCAAAAACTAGACTTCCAAATTCTGTTTCTAACTTTATGTAGGAATTGGAGTTTTAAAGAAGAAATTTTGTTGTAAGGGTAGTATCTTTGAGGTCTTGGTCTTTTTGTAAACCTGTTCTCTGCTAAGTGATTTTTGTGTAAATATTGCTATAGATGTAGGTTGTTGTTTTGTTACTAATATTTGTTTTGTTGCTGAAGTGTTGTAATATGTTTGTTTTAGTGTTGAAGTTTTCATTCATCAAAAAACAAAAAATATGGCATATGTAATTTTTTTTGTTTCGTTGAAAGATAGTTTTATAGTGGAAACCTCGTCGGAGTGCAGAGTGTGAACGAGAAAACTGACCATGGGTTGGTTTGGTTGAAAGATAGGGTGTTTTTATCTCTATTATATATAATGTTTTAGCTTATGTGTCAAATTTCTATTGGATGCTGTAAAAATAGTGTTTTACAGCAGGTCGAGATGGTAGGCTTTCTCTTTTAAAAAATTACGATTTGAAAACGTAGAAACATTACAAAAAAATTTATAAATGTTGCTACTAATAGTCCAATATATAGTTGCCGCTATTGATCAATAGCGATGACTTTCAAAGCTAATGAGGTTGGCCCTAATAATTTGTCGCTAATGATTAGTTGATGATCGTTAGTGTTGACTTAAACTAACACAACAATGGAGACAAATGTCGACGCTGATAATATTAAGGGGTCGATGCTAATAGGTTTAGAACCAAAACCAAGAGTCGACGATAATGATGGACTATTAGTGTCAACCCACAAGTCGACGCTAATGATAAACCATTAGCATTGACATTAATAATCTATCATCAACGCCAAGTCAAGCTTTGACACTAATGATAGATTAATAGCGGCGACCATCCGTTTACGTTTTTAAATCATAGGCAATGGAATGTATTTTTAAAAATATATCATTTTAAAGATTAAAATATGATTTTACCAAAAATTGAACTGCATTTTTTAAAATCTCATTTTCAAATCTCAAATTTTACATCGCATTTTTTTAAAATTACAATCACAGACGGATCATTCTTCTTGAGTTTGTTTCACCTTTTACTAGCTTTTTAAGAAAAAGAAAAAAAACTCATTTGATCGACTACACGTCTCATCAGCTGATAACTCTCTCTATATATATATATTGTTTGTCACAAAATAAGCTTTTGGAATAAATTAACCAATTAACTAAAATTAGGGAACAACTAATCATCTAAGCTCCTTTCGTTTTGATCGAAAACCTTTTCTGGAAAAAGTTTTCTCAATTTTTTAATATTTTGTACGACTGAAAATCTTGATAAAAAAAAAAAAAAATTGGTTGACTAGAAAAATCTAATTTAAGCCGCATAAAATAGTTTTTTATTTTATCCTTTAATTTTTTTAATTTTTGTAAATCACTTTTTGAGTTCGAGTTTCTCTTTCTCGCACATAATTTCTCTCACAATTCATTCTCTACCACAACTGGAAGTCGCCCATCGCCTCAGCCAACCATCGCGCACTGTTACTGATTTTTCATACAAGCCAAACACCAAAAAATATCTTTAAACATAAAATATTTTATGTCATAATAAATTGGGCCTTAATGTAATTCTTGCAACTAATGATCAAAATGGTATGCATGGTAGTATCACAAATAAGAGAAAACTTTCCAGAAAATAAAAGAAAATGAAGAAACTGATAAGATCATTTCTAATTTGAAGGAAAGCATGCCGAAAACAAGAGAATTTTTGCATGAAAATAAAAAGAAAAGGAAGATACTAACAAGTCATTGAGGACTTGCTTGCATCAAGTCTATGTAACTCAAACACACTTGGATCTAGGGGTGTGCAAGTTCACCGCCTACCGCGTACCGACCGTGTACCGATCGAGTTTCGACCGTCTTCGACCGCCTACCGCCCACTGGCGGTCGGTAGGCGGAAGAAAAAAATTTCTTCCGACATTTGTCGGTCGGTAGACGAAAATAGTTTTGTACCGACCGCCTACCGACTTTAACCGACATTCACATTCTCATATCAATATAATTGGAAATGATAAAAATTCACATTTTGATAAATCTAATCATGTTGTGCCACATCACTTTGTAAGAGTTTTTTTGTAAAAAATTTTTTAAGTATTTTATGATGTCACTATGAGAATGTAAATGACCGACTTAATAGGCTTGTGAATGTTGATTATGAGAATGTAAATTTGAAACAGATTTTTATATTATTGGGTCATATTATATTTTGAAAATATCCATAATTTTTGAAAATGACCATATTAGAAATTCTATTTTTCGACCAAAAAAACGTATAGGCTGCAAGGCCATAACCTAAAAATTAGCCCAAAAAATGCATGGGTTACCCTAACCGAACTAGAAACTTGACCCGATTTAACTGACATTTCCGACCGTCATTACCGACAAAAGTCGGTAATGTCGGTAGGCGAAACAAGCCCACATGCGGTAAAGTCGGTACAATTTCTGACTTTACCGATTGTGATTTGGCGAAAGGCGAAAATACTATTTTCGACACCGACTTAACCGACGAACACCCCTACTTGGATCTTTTTCCAGTATTCCATGCACGTACCATAGCAATAAAACTACACACACGGTGGCCAAATTACTTAACACTAAACACATTTATATGGTGATTGATTCGGATGTTATTGAGTATTAATTTTTGGGTTTGTTACTTTTCCCTTATATACATGGATAGGATCCTATTTATTTAATGATTAAGATTTAAAATTGGTGTATTTAACGATGTGCATTATATTAAAAAAATATTAAGAAAATAAGAAAAATATGAAGGCAAAAAGAAATTAAGACTTTAAGGCTTGATCACATCGACAATATTTTTAAAGCGTATTTTGTTATTTTTTTAAATACTAAGGAATTTGACAAAATAATTATTTCTATGAGATAATAAGTCCAAATGTTATTTTAGAATAATACTTTCTAAATTAACAAGAAACATCTTATTGAGAGAATAACACAAAAGAAAGCTTGTAAGAGAAAGAAGAAAAGCTACAAGATTGTCTTTGTCTATGACCAAATGGTCATATTTATAGTGATTTTGAAGTTTGAACGCATCTAATGGTTCAAAATTATTCAATCAAATTGTTTCAAATTATAACTACCAAAATCCACTTTAATTGGCACCATAAATCGCACATTAACCCATTCCAACAGCTAAAAACGTTCAGATTTTTCATTATTATCGCAGCTGAAATGCCTAGCTTGACTGAGACTATTATATGTCAAATTTTATTTATTTTTTTCAAAATAAATTAGAGCTCAATTGCTCCTCGCTCCAATCATTTTTAGAATAAATTATAGAATAATTTAACATTAATTATTTCGATTCGACAAAACAAATATTTTTTTAATTGACCAAATTAATTGCTAATTCCCATGCATGCGTGAAATAACATCTAATGGATAAACAATATCAAATATTTGAGATGTGCGTGCTACATCCTAGATTGCAACATAAATTTTTGGTGTAATTCCAAGCATAAAGGAAAAGAGTGCTTAACATGTCTTTATGACTTTATGATGGATATTTCCTTGGAGAAAATGATCATATTTATTTCATAAGAAATAAATATGATTCAAATGAGAGGTTGAATTGTTATTTTAATTTTTTTAGACAATTATACAGTTATACTCCTCAATTTACAATCCTATCTATTTAATTTGAAATGGAAGTGATCATGGTCCCTCCCTTGGTACATCCTAGATTGCACCATAAATATTTGGTGTAATTATAAGCATAAACCATTTCAAATGAAATGAATTTCATAATTAAGATTTAAAATTAGTATATCTAATGATGTATATGAAATTAATGTTAGCATGTCTTTTAGAAAATTTAAATAATATGGAATCATATATAACATTAAATCTATCAACTTTAAATTCTAATCATAAAATAGAGGTATTTGAATATTCAGTCCTTGTAAACATGAGGGCATTTTTTGTCTCAAAAAATTTGAAATGACAAAAATGCCATCAATTTTGCAAGGATTGGATCATTTGAAGTTCATTTGAATTGGAGATGATTTCAGTCCAAAATGGAGAGGACCTTTGTCCAAAGGAAAGCGTGCTTAACCTGTCTTTATAATATTCAAGGACATAAATTAGCTATAAACTAGTTTGTAGCTAATTACTACAAATCAATATATAAAGTGACATGTGTCTTTTAGCATGTGAGAAATACATGTTTTTTAATAACAAGTGATTCTCACATTTTTTTTAATAGCATTAATAAGCAAGCATTTACTTTTCACATCGTTTAGAAACGCATGTCATTTTATTAGACTGGTTTGGATGGTATTCGCATTTGACAAGCCTATATATGGACGCCATGTTCCTGTTCTCACTTACTAGAAAAACTGGACAGAGCAGCTGGAGAGAGAAGAAAAACGTAAGCCACTTTTGGACATTCTCAAAGAGTACTAAAATGGCTGAAGGTATATTATCTTCTTCTATTTGATATTTTAATTACTCTTTATATACATTTCAATCTATGCAAGATTAAAATATAGCAAAAACTCGTGGTGTTTTAGGTTCTACTGATCATGGTATTGGAGCATTTTAGTTTGAATGAGGCTAAAATCTTATTATATTTGCTTATTCGCTTGTTAATTAACCCTTCATGTGAACTACATATGATTCATTCATGCTAGAGTTGGTACATATGATTCATTCATGTGAAGAGTGCATATATTAGACTTCAATACAAAGTTTGGCTTGAACCTCACTTTATTCAAGCTTATGGAGTGTGTTTGACAAAGGGTTGGGTTGGAGTTTGAGGGTTTTTAAATTTTGATGTGATATAAAGTAGAAAGAATGTTGTAAATTTTTTGTATGGAAAAGTGAAAATGTTTTGTTTTTTAATGAATTTTTTATTTGAATAGTAATAAAAAGTATTTGATATGATATAAAAAATAAAAAAAAAGTTGTTAAAAAGTGATTGATAGAATATAAAAAGTTAGAATATTTTTTTTTAAAAAAAAAAAAAGAAAAAAAATCCACAGCCCTTTGCCAAATGGGTCCATGATTCCATTATATAATATTATAGGATTTCAATGAGCTTTATATATATATAAACGTATGTGTTAATATGTGACTGGTTTAATCGAGCATTGTCCAAATGTTTGACTAGCTTCTACTCTTTATAGAGGAGCCACAATCAAAAAACCCAAGACGCACCGCATGGGTGGATAAAGAAAAGGCCAAAGTAGATAACAGGTAAGACCATTAGCATAAGCTTTTTAATTCTCTTATCTAAATGTAGAAATTTTTTTAATAAAATTCTTGAAACAAATTTTCTTAATGTTTCTTAAACCAAGAGAACTAAGAATACTACCTTTAATCTAAGGTAGTATTTTTTGCTTTATTTAACATTACTTTAATATAAAAAATTTGTCTCTCTCCTCTCTTTTTTCTATCATTTATTTGAAAGAATATTTAACGAATATTTAAATGATATAGGAAAATGGTAAGGAAGTTATTGTGAAGTTTCTTTAAATAAAAAAGCAAAAAGTAATTTAGTTTACTAAATAGGAAAAATCATATTTAGCTCCTAAATTTTCATCTTATTTGGATTTAATCCTTTAGTTTCCAATTTCAATGATACAGTCCTTAAGTTTTGTCCAAATTTAAAATAAGTCCCTCTATCATTTTATCTCAAAGTTAACGGATTGTTATATGCTAAATATGTTTCATTTAACATGTCAATGCTCATGTAAGCACTCCAATGTAATGCCACATTAGTAGAACAAGTCATTCATAAATAAATAAAACTCCATGATAACAAATTCTTTTTTTTTTTTTTGCTTAAAACTTGAAAAGTAAGACTTTTTTTTTTTAATTTTTTTGCCGTCTATTCTTCTTCATCTTTATACAGCATACTTTTGAAGCAGCAAAGCAAAGTTAAAATGAGGTGATGTATTAAATGAAACATATGTAGCATACAACAAACTTAAACTTTGACGGTAAAGTGATAGAATGATCTAATTTAAATTTGGGCAAAACTTAAAAATCATATTTTTGAAATTAAAAACTTAAGGACTAAATCTAAATCAGATGAAAACCTAAAAATTAAATATATTTTTTTTCCTTACTATTGCTAGTATTCTACGTATTTCTTTTTTTTCTGAGATCTTCGTGATTTTTCTTTAAATGAAAGAAATACCTTTGGATCTCTTAATCCTACAAATCTTCATGGTGAGTTGAACTTTAAATCTTCTCTTTTATAATAAAGAAAAACTATTAGATTACAAGATCATTGGTGTATCATTAGAGAGTAAATAATGCTATATATCACCCATATTATTTCCTCTCATCTCCCTCAAAATTTATGTGGCGTGAACTTCCATATCATTTATTGCATGTGAATTAGTTTTTGATTTGTGAGACCACGCCACATAAATTTTGAAAATTGAAAGAGGGTAATAGAGTGATGTATATCAAATCATCATAAGAACATGACATACAGATACATACATCTAATTATTCACCAAAATGCTTCAACGTATATAATTTCTGCCTTTTCTTTTCTTAAACATTGTACATCTACTGAAATTTACATATGTCAGAGCTCAGAGAGAGCTAGCCGTCGCTGAGAAAAAGCACAGCATGAAGGAAATATCTCTAGAGGCTAAGAAGAAAAAGATCGAGGTAACCAGAAAATCAATGGCATTAGATGAATTTTTCAATAACATTATTTAATAAGGTCGATCGAATTTCTTCATCCCCCCTAAAAAAAAACAAATAATTCCCTCCGGACAAACCAGGCCATTTTTCGATTGGGGTCATTATGGAATTCAAATTTATCCTAAAAAATTTATAAAATAAATAAATAAATAAAAAGAAGAAAAAATGGGCATTGGCCGCCATAGGGGTGGTTCCTTGGGGTGTCGCTAGCACTAGTTTTTCTTTTGTTTTTTATTTTCATTTTTATAATTTTTTTTTTTAGGGTAAGTTTTAAATTTCAAAATGACCCCAATGGAAAATAGCCAAAATTTGTACAGAGACAATTATTTGTTACGTAGGCATACCACGTGAAGTTACTTGTCACTTTTTAGACCCTAAAGAATTATTTGTTACAACCTCAAGTTCCAATGACAAATTTTGTAATTTTTCCTTCTCTTTTTACTTTTAAGTGGGAAATGTTAGTTGCTATATATGTACAAATACTGGCATAAAATGATCGATGAGTAATATAGGCTCCCCTTTTTGCATTGTTTCTGTCAATATAATTTAGACCTACTTGCACATGAGCAGTTAGAAGGAGAGATATTCATGCAAAACAAAATGGAACGGGTTAGGAACGAGGAAGCTCGGTCGAAGGAGGTATTACAAGGAAAAAAGGTAGTAACGGAAGCTAAACGCGAGAAGGGACACCAGAAGGTAGACAAGAGGGCCGACCGTAAGTTTAAACCTAGTGATAGTGGTACTGATCATCAGAATTTAAAGAAGTGTTTTATTTGTGATTGTTTTGGTTGTAGTGGTTCTTCACATGACTAGAACTCTTACAGATTGAAGGGTATAAATTGTGATGAATCGAGAATAAAAGTTGTTTAAATTAATTAGTCAAGTGATTAATATGTGGATATGGTGATCAACAAAGTTGCTGAGCTTAAGAAACTTTCTTAGTTTAGCTACATATATTTAGATGTAATGATCGTATATTGTATATTTGATTTGCTAATATATTCATATTCACGTTATTATGCCAAAGGCAATTGTACTTTAAAATAAAAAGGGGAGAGATCTTCCTCCACTGCAATCTCTTTTCACCTTCCATCCATACAAAATACAAAAGGGGGCAATAAAAGGTGGCTCCACCCTCACACAAGGGGTAGTAGGGATGGCTCCACCACCACCCACCTCTATGAGGGTGGAGATTTTCACCCCACAGAAGAGTGGTCACGATCCACCCCGCATTAAGGTGAGCAGAAATGGAGCCATCCCCAACCTTCTACAAAAGTGGAGGGTAGGTAGTGGTGGGGTAAATCTCCACCCCCAATGGCCATCTCCACCTTTGAAAAAAAAAAAAAAAACTAAATAAATAAATAAAATCATCTAAGAACATCTCCAGCAATATAATATAAAATACATAATCAAAAAGTACAATTCTCTATTTTAGCTATTACTTTTTTTTTATCAATACTCCAACAAATTCTTTATTCTCTTCTCTATTCTCTTTTAAATATTATTTCTCATTATTTCTTTCATTATATTCTTACCCATACCCATATTTTCAAAAATTCATCATTTCTAAAACAACCTATTCTGTCCATATTAATTTCAACTTGCAGTACGTGTTTGTTCTTCTCTCACTGAAAAATTGTGCCCCCAAGAAGATGCTCTGATTTGTTAGTGCGATGTTACCCCTGTTACTCCTCTGATTTGTTCTTCTCTCCCTTAAAAATACCCATGGAACATCACGAATTTTGTTTCCAATTGGGAAGTTGATGCTGGGTTTGGGTCAATCTCTGAATGATAGATAAGCTTCTGTTTTTTCTATTTTTTTGCAAAGTCAAGGAAAGAAGTAGATGATAAAGAAAAAAGTAGGTGAAAGAAAGAATAATAAACAAATACAACATTTTATAAACAGTAATTATTCATCTTTGAATGGCCACTAAAGCAAAATTATGTTATAAGAGAATTGGATGCCTAACTTTCTGAGAAGAGTTTTAAATAGGCCGTTGAAGATGCTTTAATTAGCTAGTATGACATGGAAATATTGACATAATAACTTATTTGTCATGGGACCAAAACTTTTTCCTTATAAACACACACATATATATATATATATATGACAAGGGGTAGTTTAAAATGCTGACAAAAATTTTATAGTACCCATATTTTTCTATTAAAAAAAATGTAATTTTTTTTCAAAAATTCAGGCGTAAGTATTTTTGCAAATTCTGTTAAATCATGATCAACGTCTAAATCTTTGTATTTTTTTTTTTTTCCTAAAAAAATGAGAGGTATTTTAAAAATTTTGTCATCCCTCTGTTAGGATTTAGCGGAAAATATTAATAGATGAAGAAAATTGAAAAAAAAAATTAAGTTTAATACTCTAAATTGAGAGGTTTTGAACTTGAAGATGACAATTCATGAGTAAGTACGTGAAGTTATTTCCAAAAAAAAAAAAAAAAGGATAAGAATTAAAAAATTAATTTGGTGGGGTTATTTTGATAAAAAGTGTTGCATATGGGTCTACAAAAAAAAAAAAAAATTGTTTGTTAAAATTATGAGGAGTGTTTTGAGTTTTGAAAAAACTAATAAAAAGTATATTTACAAAATAATAAAAGAATTTTTTTTTTTTTAAAAAAAAAAAAGTTATAAAATTACTACCGCAAACAGGGCAGTGAATCGGCTCCCACAGCTATGCTTCTACCACCAGACACTACTACCATGAAGAAGACAGACGAAATTTTGGAGTAGGTAGTTATTTCTCATTTTTTTTCTTACTACAAAGAGTTTTAAGCTATTTTTTAAACTCTAGCCAGCTTATTGAAAATTGGTGCAATCAATATTGACACTAATTTTACATTTTTTACTATATTCAATTTATAACTATCACATTAGGAAGAGTTTATGTAGAGGTTTGATTTTCTACAGTGGCCCTAGGCCGCCTTCCAAGGAGGAGCTTCGCCTACAAAATGAGAAGAAGCTATTAAAGTGACTCACTGGCGCTTGCCAGTGGAGCCCCTCCGATGGTTAAGTCAGTTTGAAATGAGAGAAGAAGAGTGAAGAAGGGAGAGGGAGAGATGGTTGTTGTGATAGGACCACCATCTAAGGGCACCTTTTATACTACCGACAGACTGTTACGACATCAAGGCGGTATAAGCCTTCTCTCTTTGAAGCATCTTAAGACCTTGCTCCTAGGCTATTACGACCTCAAGGCAGTATAAGCTCTCTCCCTCCGAGGCATCTTAAGACCTTGCTCCCAGACTGTTACAACATCAAGGCGGTATAAGTCCTCTCCCTCTGAGGCATTATAAGACCTTGCTCCTAGGCCTAATTCTTGGTAATTCGCTCCAAGGATCGACTCAGTAATTCACTCCGAGCGCTACACATTGACTCCATCGCCACGACCGTATAAGACTTCAAAACCGAGGCATCATAAGACCACATAGATAGCCCGATCCTCGGTAATTCGCTTCGAGAATCGGTACTTGGTAATTCGCTCTGAGCGCTACGCATGGACTCCATTGCCATGACCGTATAAGACCTCCCAACCAAGGCATATTAAGACCACAGTGCCAGGATTACCATCTCTATTAACGGTTGCCATCTCTATTGCTGATTGTTGCGCTAGGATCACCATCTCTATTAACGGTCGTCATCTTTATTGCCGGTTGTTGCGATTGGACCACCATCTCTATTAATGGTTGTCATATTTATTGCCAATTGTTGCGCCAGGATCACCATCTCTATTAACGGTCGCCATCTTTATTGTCGGTTGTTGCGCCAAGATCACCATTTCTATTAACGGTCGCCATCTCTATCGCCGGTCGTTGGTGTCATGCATCTTGACCCGCTGGGATCGACATCTCTATTGCCGGTCGCCGATGCCACGCATCTTGACCTGCGAGGATCGAATAAGCAAGTCACCCACACACCCCTCCACGTTGAATGCACAAACAATTTCAAATTCTCATGGATAAATTTACTAATCATCCAAAGAAATTGGGGGACTCCTGTAGGGTCAAAACAGAAATTTCAAGCAAAACCCATCAACGGACCCAGACACACACTTATAAAATTCTCATGGATAGATTTACTAATCATTCAAAGGAATTGGGGGACTCCTGTAGGGCTTAGGAATTACCTAAAGCCCTTGCCACCAATGTAGAGCTTAGGAACTACCTAAAGTCCATGTTACCAGCCTACAACCCAAAAAGTATGCTAGAGGACCAAGGGTGTCATATATATATAAAAGATCCAGGTATTATCACACACACAACAACCATTTCTCCCTCTCCCTTCTCCACTCCTTTCCTCTCCTCTCAAACTGACTTAACTATCGGAGGGGCTCCACTGACAAGCACTAGTGCTAATGGCTTCTTCTCATTTTGCAGGCGGAGCTCCTCTCTAGACGGCGGCCTGGCGCCACTGTAGAAAATCAGACCTTTACAGTTTATGAGCTGAGTTTTTACGAATATGGATTACGTAATAAATTAAACCAATTTTTTTTTTTTTTGAAAAAAAAACTTGGTTCGTTTAATAAAACACCTAAACTCAAAATCGAATTTACACGAAACAAGTTCAAGCTATACATAAATAGCTGCATTCATTTATAACTCTAGACAAAGTAGCTATTCCTTTTGATGTAAGTTTTGGACCTACTTTTCTTAATTCCATTCACTCATCTCTCTCTCTTAATTATTTAATAGAAAAATAAAAAGTATACAACTGAAATAATCATGTGGATAATTGTTTTATAGAATTCAACTTTACCCTTGTAGGGCCCAGATAATACCGAGAACGAACATACGGCCCACGGCTCAACAACTATCAGTGTGAACAGTACCCCGTCGGCCCATATAAAATAGTCCTCACGAATAGTAAAGACCCGGCCCAGACGGAAGCCCAGGTGATACCGCAGTACCTTCCCCCCCCCCCCCCGGCCCTTGCAAACAGTAAGGCCCCAGTCGGCCTAATCCAAGTACCCAGCCCTCCTCCTGAACTCTCCTGGATCCTTCTAGATGTATGGAAAGCCCAAGAGACGCGTTCACCAAAAGTCTGATCTGGGCAATAAACGTCCCTCCCCTATAACGGTCCACAGCAGTTAAAGAAAGGAAGATAAAAGGGGACGTTTACGGAACGATAGCCATTCTCAGTACGTTTCCTCTCCCCTCCTTCCACCCATATAAAATCCCAAGGTATCGCTCCTATTCCTTAATCCATCTTTCTCTTGCCTATCACTCATTAGAGAATTTCCCCTAACTTTAGCATCGGAGCGACTTTACTGGCCAGAGCCAGTAAAGCCTTCTCTGATCCTTTTCTTTCATACGCAGGTCCAACAATTCACGGACTAAGTGCAAGCGTGGGGTTACTATAGTTCTTGACATCCCACATAGTTCTACCATGACAAAACATAGCTTAATCTCCTTCTCATTATATTTGAAGTTTACAGAGCAATCAGTTTACACAGCACAAGTCCTAGTACATATTTTTCCCCTGCCTACTCCTCGCCGCTCGTTTCCTCATCTTGCTGCTGTTCGCCGCTCGGCATCTCCATTGCATCCCCGCCGGAAGGAGACACACCACGACCTTCATACTTCTCCTCCGCAGCATGTACAGCACGAACCGTCTCCCGTCGGTTCGCCGCCCGGCGCTTCGCCAGCTGCATCGACACTCGGTCCAGACAACGCCCTTCCCCTTCCAGGCGTCCCACCTCCCGGCCTTCTTGGAATGCCTCGGCCCGCCCGCGAACGACCACCTCCTCCTGCCCCTTCAATTCGGCAATCTCCATATCGCGTGCTCGTACTTCTGTCTGAAGTCTCGCCACCAACTGCTCTATCTCCGCAATCGTCAACGACCGTATGTCCNGCCCCTCTGCATACAACGTTATTCTGGGGCGTACTACCCTGAATAACTTGCACGCTGTCACCTCCACCAGGTATTTGAAAATGAAGTTCCCCACCAGCAACGGCATCGGCATCGCCAAAGGGGATCAACTCGCCGCCAGACGCTGTTATCATATCAGTATTAAAGACGAGGCCAAAGTGAAACAGGCACTGCTGGTTGAAGAAGTCGACATCCGAGACGAGAAGTACCTCCAACAAGCTGAACCAGGGGACCCAATTCTCGAATTGCCCCTTGTCCCGGACGAACCAGATCGTAAAATCCGATTCGGAAGCCTAACCAGTGAAGCAATCCGGGAGCCAATTCTGTCGTTCCTTCGCCAAAATGATGATGTCTTCGCCTGGTCGCACGACGACATGCCCGGCATTACTCCCGATATAATCTCCCATAAGTTGAGTATCAATCGGAAGACCCGGCCGGTCAAGCAACGATGCCGAAGTTTTGCTCCCGATCGTAACGCGGCAATCGCAGACGAAGTCCAGAAGTTGCTCGACGCGGGCTTCATTAGGGAAGTGCAGTACCCAGAGTGGTTGTCCAATGTCGTCCTGGTAAAGAAGTCAAACGGCAAATGGCGCATGTGCGTTGACTTCACCGACCTCAACAAAGCTTGCCCTAAAGACACCTTTCCCCTTCCCCGCGTCGACCTCCTTGTCGACTCCACCGCGGGCCACGAGATGCTGAGTTTCATGGATGCGTTCTCTAGATACAACCAAATCCTCATGGACGAAGCCGATCAGGAGAAGACCTCCTTTATTACCGACAGGGGCTTATACTGTTACACCGTTATGCCCTTCGGCCTGAAGAACGCAGGAGCTACATACCAGCGTCTGGTGAACCGTATGTTCAAAGATCAAATCGGCAAAAATATAGAGGTTTACGTCGACGACATGCTGGTTAAAAGCAAAAGGGCCGAGGACCACCTCAAAGACTTGCAGCAAACTTTCGATGTATTTAAAAAGTATGGCATGAAGCTCAACCCAGCCAAATGCACTTTTGGCGTCTCGTCTGGCAAATTCCTCGGTTTTATGGTTTCTGAAAGAGGGATCGAGGCCAACCCCGAAAAAATTCGAACCTCGAATTTACCGGACCAACCCTGCACATTCGGTGGCGGTCCAACCCTTGTCTCCGGAAAGAACGGCCCATTCGGTGCTAGCATCAGTAGTCCGGACCTCGACACCCTCTCCCCCCCGCCGCATTATCCATTCCCCGGTAGGATAGCGAGCCCTCCAGATGCCGCGGCTGCAGTATCCACTCCGGATCGTTCCAATGGTTTCGCCTTGTCTCGGGGGCCCTCGCCCACGTCACCGCCGCCTTCACCCTGTTCAAATATACCCCGTGTAACTCAGGGCATTTCCTGGCTTCGTCGGAAGGCTCCCCCCACACTCGGAGTACTGGCCATGGCACGACTCCATCTCGTTTCTCCTCTTCAAAACACTCCCACCCTTCACCCGCCACTACAATCACCCTCTTCCTCCACTCTCTCCAGTTGGTTTGTGCCTTCGTTAATTCCACTGGCGACCCCATGCTACATCTTGACCGAAACGCCCACGCATTTTCCGGACACTTCTGCGGATGATACATATACAAAAACTCGTCCGCCGTCAGCAATGGGCGGCCCTCTTCCTTGAACAACTCTGGCCACATCACGGCCACTGCGTACAATATCATATACGCTGACGGCGTAAGCTGCGCAGGGGCCAGGGATAGCCGCTGCAACACCTCCCTCACCACATTCGGAAACGGCAGTCGCAACCCCGCACGCAACTGGTCCTCCGCCAGCGCAATCCCATCCTCCACCATCAGATTCCCCAACTCCCCAACCCCCTCTGGCGTTCGCAACACCACCGTTCTAGGGATCCCATATTCCACCCTCAGCGCCGCCAGATCTTCTGTATCCCCATCCACATTCCTCACCACCTCTGCAGATGCCATCACACCGCAACTTTCTTAGATGCGCAGTTCCTCCGCTTATAATGACACACCTCCGCCCTCAGCCGTCCCGCAAATGCTTATACGATAACCGCTTCGCCTCCCCTCACAGCCCCATTTATAGCTGTCGCATTATCTTTGCCGGCCCCCTCTTTCCTCTCCACGTGTCCACCCTCGTGGCTTCCCCAATCGCACGTTACACCGCCCTTTCCCCTTCCCCCCATCGGGCTTCTTCACCTTCTTCACTATCCCTGCAACGGGCCCAGCAGCGGGCCCACGAACATTTAACCCCCCCCTCCCGGCATATACTTCCCTTGCCCCCATTTTCTTATGAGTCCAACGGAATTGGGGGGCCCCTCCTGTAGCAGAATCAGTTACCACCAGCTTTTTCNACGGCTCAACAACTATCAGTGTGAACAGTACCCGATCGGCCCATATAAAATAGTCCTCACGAATAGTAAAGACCCGGCCCAGACGGAAGGCCCCAGGTGATACCGCAGTACCTTCCTCCCCCCGGCCCTTGCAAACAGTAAGGCCCCAGTCGGCCTAATCCAAGTACCCAGCCCTCCTCCTGAACTCTCCTGGATCCTTCTAGATATATGGAAAGCCCAAGAGACACGTTCACCACTTAAAGTCTGATCTGGGCAATAAACGTCCCTCCCCTATAACGGTCCACAGCAGTTAAATAAAGGAAGATAAAAGGGGACGTTTACGGAACGATAGCCATTCTCAGTACGTTTCCTCTCCCCTCCTTCCACCCATATAAAATCCCAAGGTATCGCTCCTATTCCTTAATCCATCTTTCTCTTGCCTATCACTCATTAGAGAATTTCCCCTAACTTTAGCATCGGAGCGACTTTACTGGTCAGAGCCAGTAAAGCCTTCTCTGATCCTTTTCTTTCATACGCAGGTCCAACAATTCACGGACTAAGTGCAAGCGTGGGGTTACTGTAGTTCTTGACATCTACAACCCTCATATAAAAAACTACTTAGTTATCACATATATATTAGAGAGAAATATAATTAATATTTTCATATAAAATATTTATTGAATAGTAGTGATATTGATTTCTAAAAATATTCATTAATTACTTTAAAGCATAAAATGAATATTAATTTTATTATAGATATATTTTTCTGCTCTTTATGGAGTTTAACATACAGTCGGGTCTGTTTTTTAAATATAAGTGTTGGTGAGGCATCCGCTGCTCTTTTGGCGATAGAGGAAGCTTTCAAATTATCTAACTTCTTGCATGTTCTTTTTGAAGGAGATTCGCTTTCTACTATATTAACTCTTTGCAGTCCTATTTTTGAGAGGGAGTGGTCTTTAGCTGCTATTATTAGTGATATTTTTTTATTATTATTATTATTTTTTATCTTGGTCTGCGATTAAGATTTCAAGGAGTGTTAATCTCCGGACATACTTAATTGCTAAATAGGTCATTTCTCATAATTGCTATAGAAGCATTTTCATTTTTCTTCCTTTCTTAATATTTGTAAGAATCAAAAGTAAAAAATACCCATTATAAACCTTTTCTCTACTTGCTAAAAAAACAAAAAAACGTACAGTCAGGTCTGTGTAAGATATGCGTAATATTTATACATTTTTTTTTTCTAACTACTTATTTTCATTTTCCTTTTATCTTTAAGCAATCTGAATTTCATTGAATCTCAAGGAATGCTGTTATTAATGTCCAATGAGTAATTATTCACATCAGTTCTGGACTGAATGAACAGTTATTTAGTTTAAGGCATTTTTTTTGTTTTTGTGAGCCCCACACTATTAAAGAATTTTTTTTTAAAAAAAATAAAAATTTCAATACAACTTAAATTAAAAGACTATTTATTTAACTCAAACTACTCTGAATCGCGGCCATGTCCAATATATGCCATCTTAGACTGGAGTACTATGAAAAACTGCCAAAACTTTTAAATGATTATCGTCTTTGTTCTTATAAAAGAAAACTTCAGAATTCAATGCAAAAAGAGCTCCAGAATGGACAAAAACTACGGAATTTGTGCCATCCACCACCAATTTGGTGGATAACGCAACGAAATAAAAAAAAATTAAATATTGTAAAATTAAAAAAATAAAATCAAAGTCTTAAATCATGTCTTGCTTTAATAATTCGAGGTCATCATGACTCATGAGTACCTCATGAGAAAAGAATATTAAAAATTAAAGAAATAGAAAAGAAAAAATTTCGTCATTAATTTTGTGAAGTGGTTTATGCGTGATGAGTCTGATGACCACACATCGCAAGATTTTTGTTTCCCGGAAAACAATGAGACACATTACATCAACTGTTTTATGGGGCCCCGCCTCGCAAGAAAAGTATTACTTAGAGATTAGGATATCATTTTGTGGTGGTAAAGTGTGGCGGGGAGAGAGCACAAGGCATATATGAAGGCAATCTAGGCCCCATTGATAGCTGATTTAGTGTATACTTGGGCAACAAAGTGGATGCCCTCAAAGAAGGTCAGCTTGATTAACACATAATTATTAGGAAAAATTGATAAATTAGTCTTGGTTTTACATTGTAATAATAAATTTATGTCCTTTTAAAATAAGGGATAAATGCAAAATTGATTCTAAAAGGGAGTGACCAAACCGAAATAAGATTTTCTCAATTTTAAATGAAATTAAAATTATACATTTTAATGTCATATTTAAAGTTAATGTATATAATGATGTATGTAATGTCAATGTTAATATGTCTTTTTTTAAAAATAAAAAATACACAGTTAGATACACTAATTTTAAATTATAACCATAAAATAGAAAAATCTTTGTCCACCACCCCCTCCCC
>FXXK01001728.1:10570-29260 GCA_900184695.1 Betula pendula | reverse complement strand
TCTCTCTCTCTCTCTCTCTCTCTCTCTCTCTCTCTCTCTCTCTCTCAATACTAAGTCGTGATAAAATATTTTCTCATAAGACTTTATCCTTTGTAAAACAGATCTTTCCATTTCATTTCTCACACTTTCTTTGACAACGTTTCTTTAAAGTCATTTTCTTGTCAACCATGTAAAGCATAGTGAAATATATGATAATATATATGAACATGGTTAAATTTGAGGGCTCATGATCACAAATAAATTACATATATACCTCATGGCATATAAAATATATTTAATTGTCGGTAGGAAAGTTTTACTTGCAACTTGCTAATCCTTCCGCTTATACCTTTCTGGGACATATTTGCGTTTCATATAAATTTACATTACTACTACATTCTAAACTTTTCTAAGGCCCTAAGACTTCACCAAACCTCCAACTGTCCCATCTTCCCTAGGAAGATGGGACATTTATTCCAAGCATCAAAGCAGAGTCTTATTCGGATGTGGTCCAAACGGGACACCGAACGAGCTCTTCGGGGCTTGGCTCATATCTCCACCTCATCTAGGTGTGGTCTGAACAAAACAACGGTGGAGACCTACTGGCCAGGTCTCATCTGGACGGCCTCCACCATTGTTCAAATGAAATAGTCTAGGGACTACGTTTTTACTTCAAAAATTCACTACAACTTTACCAACCGAGCATGATTATCTTATTAACACACCTAAACTATATTCAATATAACTTAAAAAAAGGGGTGGACCTAAGATTTTTGGCATGGAGACGAACTTACATAAATACAAAAATATATAGATGCATATAATCTATTTTCTAAATGGCATGGCTAATTAGCTATATTTAAATTGTTTGCTATGAAAATAAATGTAAAGCAAGGTGCTGCACTTGGTAGCACATATCTAATTTTTTATTAGACAAATTATAATTCTGGTTTTGAAGAATATGTTAGGGTTGAAAGAATTCAAAGGAGACGCACAATAATTCTCGTCCTTCAAGAATAGAGCGAATCAGTCTATAATTAACTCTCATCTTTGCTAATATGAGTCATATGACATCAAAGAGTTTAAAGGAGACACGATTTATGACAAAAATACACTATCATAATTAAATAACAACTCAAATTCTTAACTGATATATTATGACAAAAATACTTTTTTTTTTTTTGAGTATTTGCCGCATACGGTACTGCGGGGAGACAAAAGTACCTCCTAAAATTTTATAACATGTATATATTATAATTTTCAAGCAAAAATTCTAAAAATTTTGGGGGAGACGAATAGCAATACGTGGATCCGCCCCTACTTAACGACTACATATATATGTAAAGAATAATATGCACATGTATACAATTATTTTCCTAATGTTCTTAATAAAATCCAAAAAAAATACACACCTTTATTTAATGAACTGAAAATTTCATTTCATAAAAATTGGCTTTTAAGGAATAAACCATAACATCGAGTGTATAAGTCCCACTAGAATTAGGCTAGTCGAGCATACACACCTAGCTCGACGCTAGGCATCAAGTGTATAACCCACCCGAATTAGGCTTGTCAAGGTCTTGCTAGACCCTAAGCATATAGTGTATAACCCCACTCGAATTGGGCTTGTTTAATTACTATAATTCCTCCCTTTAAAATATTAATCGCAAAAACTGCTTAAAACTTGATCTTAAAACTGGTCTTATAACTTTTATCACAAGACTGACAAACTTTTGTCTTAAAAAGAGCTTTTCTACCTATCCTAAACTGAGTAGAAATATCAAGTCGTGGCATGAGGTTTTAAAAACATGGGCTCATATCACAATAAAACTAATTCATGCTTTTTTTAATACGTACATATACATTAGTAAAACACACTTAATGTAAAATGAATTCATAACTGTTGAAATGGAATTCACTTGCAATGTTCGTACGATCTCATTCGTTGTCTACAAATTTGTAATAACTCAGAGAAAAGTGTTACTCACATCTACGCTATTCTCTCAAAAAGACTTAATTAATTTTAAAATTTTTCTGAAATCACTTATAAAGCCAAATTTTGAGCTATTTCTCTTTTCTCAATATGGAATTGGGGTGTTTCAAATTCTCTCTCTTAAATTCCTGACGTGGTTTGTCATTACTATGTGACTTTGATACCATTTGTAACAACCCAGTGAAAAGCGCTAGCCACATTTGCGTTATCACTTCAAAAGGACTAGTCAATTTTGAAGTTTCCCTAAAATCATTTATAAAATCCAGTTTTACTTAGTAACTAGGTGATGTGGGACTTAACATTTATGACTCTCTTTATAAACTACCTACTCAATGTAGGGACTTTTTCACTTTATCCAATATAGGACCGAGGTATTACAAAATCATTGTACCATTAGTCGAGGTTAAAATTACTAAATCCTAAGATTGCTTTATGCGTGCCCAATTGAAGGAAAAGGTGATCGAAACCAATTCGAGCAACCCCAAAATGGTTGGCAAGAGTGTACAAGCTGAGCGATTATTAACCGCTAATTACCGGTAACCGAATAACCACAACCGAATAACTAGTTATACCGGTTGCGGTTACCAGCTATAGGTTTTAGGAAAAACTAATTAATAATCAGGTAACCAGTTTAAATATATATATATATATAAAATAATTTTTCAAAAAATAATAATTTAAAACCAAAATTGAAACCTAAACGTATATGAGGCAAAGTGGCTATCTCTTAGCCGTGTTGCAACTTGCCATGATAGGCCATGGCAATCTAAAATAGCTCTAAAAAAAGGAGAAAAAAAAAAGGAAAAATAAAAGAGGTTTAAAATAGCTCAAAAAAATTAAAAAAGGATTCAAAATGTGCACTATTTGAAAACCGGTTACTGGTAAGTAAACGGTCTCAATAACCGCATTGAAAACCGGCTATTAGTGACTGCTAACCGGCCTACCACTTGTGTTTGTGGTTGTTTAAAAGTAAATAATCGCCTACCTCGATTATAATTGTGGTTTGTTAGAAATAACGGCAATCAGTTATACGCACCTAATGGTTAGTGCTAGAGGGTTAGCTTGCGAGGTGCTTGAATGTAATGGCAAGTTTATAAGTAATGAGCGGGGTTTAGATATGCTCCCTTGTCCATGTGCATTTGAGACATGTAGGGTCTGTTTAAGGGATACTTTTGCAACTGGTGATGGGATGTGCCTCGGATGTCGAAACTATAACTACAATAGTTAGGTGTTGGCATGCTGTCAAGTCCACATTGTTAATTTTTGTAGTGACTAAACAAACAGGACACTCGTCGTTATTTAATTGGTATTGACATATAAGTTTAACAGATTTAGTTAGTTTTTATGACGGTATAGAAAAATTTATTTTTTTTACTAACATTATGGAGTGATTAATCACATTTTAAAACTCAAAGAACACTTTGTCAAAACCTCAAACAACATAGACAAAAAATATATTTATCGCTTTATGATTTTCACACTTCCTAAAGCTAAGCGTCACATCTTCCACTTATTATAATAATAAATATCCTTAAAATTTATCGGAACTTCTACTTACTTGGAGGAGCCTTTTACACACACTTTTTCACTTCTACACTCTCAAATACGCATTCTGTAACGTGGCACTAAAAATAGAAAAATTTCACATAACATTTTTAAATAGAATTATTTTAACATTTTTATTTATATAGCACATTCACATTCACATTCACATTCACATTTACATTCACTTATTATTATTATTATTTAGAAAAAAAAAAAGTAAAAAAACTAAAAAAATGCTACTTTTTTTTTTATTAAGCAAAAAAAAAAAATTACTACTTAAATGTGTAACATTTCTCCTTAAAATAGACAAAAGAAAGAGAGACATACATTAATAAAAGGTAAGTGAGCTCTAGAATATTTAAAACCCGCGGATTTGGTGGATCTGAATTTGACTGCTAAAAGGATAAATTGCCACTTCACAAGGTGGCCCACAAAGATTCCGTTTTTATCACGAAAGAAAAGGATCTCAGGAAACTGATATGAATGACTCTTTTAGGGGGGCCGGCGATAGCCACACTCGGCAACGTTTCACATCAGCTTATCACAGACAGACAAGGTTGCCCTGTTGTGACAATAGGGAAATATCTTCTCTAACGGTGTCGTATTCTATCGAATATAGTGATATTAACCTGCAAATTGGTTTCTCCATAAATATCTAACTTTGTTCTATCTTACATTACAAGACTACCCCAAAAACAAACAAAAAAACAAAAAACAAAACAAAGAAGATGACAAGACCGTCGTTGTCATGGAAAAGTAAATTTACAGTACAGACTTTGGCTTTTCCGAGATTGTTCTAAGTTATTTGTGAGGCATCCAATCGAATCCCATTTTAACTCGGACCGTAAAGAGAAAGAGGAAGAAAAGAAAAAAAAAAACAAAAGGAGAAATTTGGAATGCGTTAAGAGCCATTGCTAAGAGAGTGATGATCGTTTATTTCGTAATGACAAAAGGATTTGGATCCATTATAGGATTAAAAAGAAAAAAAGGAAAAAAAAGAAAAAAAAAGCTTCTTAAATTTAGCTACCGATAGAGAGAGAAGCATAAAGAACAAAATTAAACTGGAAATGTTGGTAAAAATAGGATTATGATGAAATTTGGTGTAAGAAGAAGTTGGGATACCTAATAAATGCTTCGAACTAGGCAATCAAGAATAACAAATTTATTATGTGTAATGATATACCACATACTAGTGTGATTGGACATAATCACGCTGTTTATGTGTTCAATCACGCTAGTGTGTGGTATATCATTACTCGTGTTATTATTTAAATATGTTCAATTCTACCCGTAAAACATAATAGGGTTTGATAATTTTGAGTCATGATGCCGTTTAATAAAGAAAAATTCAAAATTAATCATTCAGTTTTATTGCAATTTTAATTTAATTCTTAAATTTTTTAATTTCAAATTTTAGGTCCTTAGATTTTATCTCATTTTTAAATAAATCATTCCGCCAATTTGCTGTCTCATTAATAGATGGTGTGCCAAATGGATTAGGAGCTAAGCAATAGGATGGGCAAAATGGGTCAACGATGGAACAACCAAGAAGAGGAAAAAGAAGAACCAAAGGATAAGATAGACAACCTGCAGTCGGCCAGTGATGCTAAAAAGAAAAAGAAGAAAAAAGTCAGCGTATTTTGTGGGGGTGTTTTTTATTTTTTGTTTTGGTTTAAAATGGTGTTAAGATATGATATAAATGTAAAAAATGTTTTTGTGTATTTAAGTAATGGATTGTTTGTTAATATTTTTGTATTTGTTATATGATTCTTTTTCTCATTTTTGTTTTTTATTTTCAAAACAAAAATATTAACATATAACTAAAAATATAAAATACTCACAAAACACTTTAAATTATTTTTCATGCTTATGTCACATTTAAATATTTTTTCAAACAAAAAAAAAAAGCGTTAACAAATATAACCAAATTTTAAAAATTATTTGCAGATTCTGAGTGAAGAACTTTGCAGATGCTGCACTTTGTCTTGGTCCGATTTGGTGTTTGAGATCATGTCATGTATACCTTTTTCCTCCTCTAATGTCAAAGTACGATCATAGAAGGAAACAAATTTTATTTTATATATATTTTATTTTATTTAAAAAATAAGAAAAAAAGTCAAGAATGCGAATGTTCGTTAGAGCATCTCCAGCAATATCTTCTACTTTAGCTATCCAAAATATGTATTTTTTAAGTTTAGCTACTAATTTTTCAATATAGACTTCAGCAGACCATCTATTCTATCCTTTATTTTCTTTAAATAATATATTTCAATCATTTTTTTATTACTTTTTGTTCTCTTTCTTTTTTCGATAAGGGAGAAGGAGAGAGAAAGGAGAGGAAAAAAATGAATAAAAAAATCCTAGAATGTGCTACAGTGAACTTTCACTGTAGCAAATTTTAACAAAACTTTCATTTTAAAAGGTCTGTTGGAGCTCTAAAAAGACTCTTATTAGTTAAATATAGCTATTATAAGACTTTTAAAGTCTCTATTAGAGATGCTCTTAGTGTATTTTGTGGTGTGTTTTTTTGTTTTTGGTTTAAAAAAAGTTAAGATATGACATAATGTGAAAAATATTTTGTGTTTTTAAGTAATAAGTTGTTTGTTAATGTTTTTGTATTTTTTAGAACATTATATCTTTTTTCACTTTTATTTTCTGTTTTCAAAACAAAAATATTAAAAAAACAACTAAAAATAAGAAATACTCACAAAACACTTTAAACTGTTTTCACATTTATGACACATTTAAACATTTTTTTCAAACAAAAAAAGAAAAGGCATCAACAAACTAACGTAGCGGAAGACTTGATAAACAAACTAGAAGTATCTGCGTCTTCTGATTGAAAAATAAAACAAGCTCGCTGGTTTAAAAATAACAAACTTTGCAGAATGTTTAAGAGAAATTTTTTGATTGATAAATATTCAATTGTGTTTTTTTTTACAATGCAAACTCACCTATAAATACTAGTAGAAAACTTGAAGAGAAAGTAATTCTAGTCATAGTAGAACAAGTAAACCTAGTCCTAGTAAGGCAAGAAAATAAATACAATTCCTAGTAGAGAAAACAAACCTAATCTTAGTAAAGAAAACAATTACAAAATCTGAAATCTTAAAGCAATAAAAATAAACCAAAGACGAAAAAATAAAATAAACAGTAAAATCCTAACCTAAAATAGAAAATCAATTAATAGATTTTTCTATCAACCGAATACGGTTGATAATTAGCAATGATCATAACCCAATCTTTCTTTTTATATTTTCATTGTCTAAATCTGAATAAAAATCTTCTTAAACGACACTTTCTCAATATGTTATTTATTTGTTTTCTTATTTCAGAATTTACCAAAAATATTGATAAATTCCGTCCAAAATCACAATCAGAACCAAATTATAACAATTATTTGCATATGCGGAGTGAAGAACTTTGCAGATGCTCTACTTTGTCTTGGTCCAATTTTGTGTTTGAGATTATCATGCATACCATTTTCCTCCTCTAAATTGAGAGTAGGATTATAGAAGGAAACATAATATATTAAATTTTATTCTTTATATATTCTATATTTTATGTTTTATTAAGGTTAGTTTAGGAAACATCATAAATTGAGAAATGATACTTAGTATTCTCCTAATATTATTTTTGTTTTTGTTTTTTTTAAGATAAAAAAAAAAAGAAGAATGCCAAAAGAATGATACTTGATAATGCTGAGTAGCATTTCACATTATATTATAATTTTTTTTTTCTTTTAATAAACTATAGTGGGGCAAGTTTGGGTGAAATTGGATTTGTAAAATATAAGTGAGACATGTATTTGAAATTAAAAAGTATGTAAAATTTAAGCACATTTGGAATGGATTTGTACTTTATAATCATCATAAACTTGGAAAAAGTTTTTTTTTTATCCTCTCATCCTTATTAATTGTTTGTTTTGAATTATGTTGAAAAAGGAAATTTTATTTATAGAAAAATTTTCATTTTAAGCTTCCAAAAAACACATTTTTAAGCTTTATTTTTTTAATTTTTTTTAATTTTTATTTATTTTTTATTTTTTTATTTTTTTTAAGAGCAAAACAGTCAAAGTATTTTTTTAAGGTTTTTACCAAATCTATCCATTTTTTTTTTTTTTGGGGGGGTGGGATAGAAATACTATTTCTTAGTATAATCCCAAGGTTGGCAAACGTTCTACTCAAGGTTTTTAAAACTAAAAAAACCAAAAAAATTATATTAAAACATTCTAACTTTTTATATTCTATTAAAATTCAAAAACTTCGGACCTCATCCACAACCCCAGCCATTTGCCAAATATACTCATTACGTAAGAGTAACTATTTTCTAGTAGAAGACATAAATAAATAAATAAAAAATCTCTTTCTCTCTCTCATATTATGCCAACTCATAATAGGCCAATTGTACCTAACATCCAGCTAAGTCAAGTAATAGTTACTTCCCTCGAACTATAATATCCCAACAAACCAACTCCCTACTCTCTCTCTCTCCCTCTCCTACTCCCATCATCTCACTCACACCAATTTCCCATCTTTCAGCTTCCCTTTAAGCTTTTCTTATTACCAAATTTAGACGCCAAGACATGGCAGCCGAGGAACCCAAAAACGTGGAGGCCAAATATAGCGCAGACGAGCAGGCCCAATCGCCCTCGGAGCCTCCGCTCAAAGAGGTGGAGGAGGCCCAATCACCCTCAGAGCCTCCGCCAGCTCCGGCCCCTGAACACGTTGAACAAGCTTCCAAAGATGTCACCGAGGAGAAATCCGTAATTCCACCTCCTCCTGCAGAGAAGCTTGATGAATCCGAATCCAAACCACTTGCTGTTGTTGAAAGTAACATAATCTCTCTCTCTCTCTCTATTATTATTATTATTTTTTTTTTTTAGCTTAAACTTAATCATCTGTTTGCTTGATGAGTGTGAAAAAGTTTTTTTTTTTTTTTTTTTTTTTGAACTTTTCATGTCTTTTTGCTTTTATGTTAAGAGTGATGTCTGTCTACTTCTAATCAACTGTTTTTAGCTTGACCTTAACACGTGTTTGGTTGATGAGAAATGGAAGGAAAAGAAAAGGAAAATTCCTAGGCTTATCTTTTTATGTCAGTTCTTATTCAAAGCAAGATTGATAGGTGCGTAATAGTTCTCTTGGTTGATCGAGTTAAGGTTTTGGAATCTTCAGCTAGCTCTCCGACCTTCCTTCGTGTTTACAAGGATTCTCCGTTTTTCAATTGCGTTCTTTAATTAATTAATAAAAGAGAAATTTTAGCGTTACTAAATATTTTTATTAAGAGATAGGTACTAAATTATGTAGAGTTTATTTACGAGAGAGAATAAAAAAATTAATTAAAAAAATGTTAAGAGTACTAATAAATAAACTCAACGTTATTTTGTTATATTAAAAAAGTTAATACCATAATATTTCTCTTAATAAAAACTTTTAGAAGGGTAGACTGGTCGGAGCACGATGCGGGATGGAACGTGGGTCATAGTACAGATTGAATAGGGGACCAAATTGGACCTGTTTAGGCGATTTTGGAGAACTCGTAATACATGGGAGACTTTGTTGTTGCGTCGAATTGTACCGACAAGTAAAGGCGCACATCGGTGGTATAAAGGCGAATATTGACGACAAACAAAAGTAAGTTGCCATTGGAAAGTGTATCTAGTCCATAAAAAGGTGGACAGATTCGAACTTGGCTGAAGCTTTTGGTGGTGCGTGAGGGTAGGAGGTAGGGCTGGTAATCCGATTTATTTAGTTAAACAAGTTAAATTTTTAAATTTTGGTATGACTTATTTAAATTAGTGGGTGATATAACATTAATAAATAAGTAGTGTTAGATTGTTCTGACTCGACTTGTATAACCTATTTAATAAATGAGTTGTGTCGAGCTGATTTAAACACTGATAGTTTGACCTTTGTATAAATTTAAATATAAAAAAAAATAATTTTTATGAATTTGTAAATTTTATATAAAAATTAATTTGTATGAATTTTAGTTTTTAGGATTGTGTTTTGTAATTGAAAAAACAAAAGTTAGTTTAATTTATATGGGTTATATGAGTTGTTCATAAATTAAACGAGTTAATTCAATATTAATCCATTTTTTAACAGATTAATATTGATGGGTCGAATTGCTGCAAACCCGGTTATACAAAATTTCACCTTATAAATTTTATGTTAGTTAATGTTGAATTTGTGGGTCCAATAAAAAAAAATTACTAGGCCTAATGAGGGGGGCAACGATACTGAAGGGGGGCATTGTCGGTGGACGATTGATTGGGCAAAACGCAGGATGTCGTCACTAAAGGTGCGAGACGGTGGCAGGTGTCGAGAGAATGGGTGATGCGTGAATAGCCGAATCAAGGTAACGTGGACGGATGATAGGTGGAGTGTCGCATTAAGGATTGGTGAGGTGCGTGACAATAAATCGAAGGAGATTGTTTGTCAAGTTGAAATGAAGTGTGCGGGCCATTTAAGGATCTGATACACAATGGATTTATTTATCAGGAATAGGATTCTTTCTATTTTATATGAAGATGGATAATGTTGAATTTCGGCATTATGGTGAATATGATATTAATATTAACATATTTTTTCATCTAAACTAACTTTAAATACTATTTTTCCCTCCTTAAATTATTTATAAGTTACCTATTTTTCTAAAACAAAATGATCTTCCCAGAGGATCCTGAGCTTGCTGAACAGAAAAGTACTGAGGGGGGTTCTGTCAATCGAGGTAATTTCAGATCTTAGTGTCCCTTAATTTCTTTCACCATGTAACTTTATCATTAGAATAAATAATTAATTCAAAGTTTTTCTTCAGATGCTGTGCTTGCAAGAGTTGCTACAGAGAAGAGGGTATCACTAATCAGGGCATGGGAAGAAAGTGAAAAGTGCAAAGCAGAGAACAAGTAAGACCTTTCTTGAGCACATATGAAAAGGCCCTATCTCTATTTATTGCCTCATTATTACTGAGAAAAAGAAAAAAAAACCTTTATATGATTTCTATTATGCTTGAATTATGTCCAAAATTAGAGTAATGCTATTTAGTAGATTGTTTACTGTTATATGACTGTCATACAATTTGATGATACAACAGTAAAAATCAGCATTTATTATCAATTTTCACTGCTTCGTCATCATAGTTTTATAACAGTTTACTAAATAATATTAATAAATTATTACCAATATTAAAAGGTTTTTTTTTTTGATTGGTGTTCATGGCTTGGTTACATCTATGTTAGAAAATCACCTTTTTGATTTGCGTACTGAAATCGTGTTGAAATCATTGATTAGGGCCCATAAAAAGCTGTCTGCCATTGGGGCGTGGGAGAACTGCCAGAAAGCTTCTATAGAGGCGGAATTGAAAAAGATTGAGGTATGAGTCATTATTCATTCATGTCAAAGATCTTCTGAGAACCTAATGTATTGACTGTTATAATTTCTTTTTAGGAAAAATCATATTTAGTCCCTAAGTTTTTATATAATTTGAATTTAGTTTTTTAGTTTCTAATTTCAAGAGTATGGTCCCCAAGTTTTGTCCAGATTTTAAATAGGTCCCTATATCACTTTTTCATTAAAATGAATGGTTTGTCATATATCACTTGTGTCTCAATTCACATGCTAGCGTTCATATCAACACTTAATATTAATATTATATTATTAAGCGCCAATTCATCCATAAAAAATAAAAATTAAAAAAAATTAAAAAAAAACAAAGAAAAACAAAAGACTCAACTTCAAAAATAAAAACTATATTCTTTGTCATCTTAATCTTCTAGATTTGTATCATTAAATAAATAGCCATTAACTTTATCATTGATATAGACTTTGGCGTGTCAAATGAGATACACGTGACAAATAAAAAATCGTTAATTTTGACGGTAAGATGATAGAGGGACCAATTTTAAAACATGAGTAACACTTAAGGATCTTATTCTTAAAATTAAAAACTTAAGGACTAAATTCAAATCAGATGAAAACCTAGGGATTAAATATGATTTTTTCCTTTCTTTTTTTCCAACAATCTAAATGGTTTTTTGATCAGAAGATGTCACTCCCATGCTCAATGATGAAAATCATAAATTACTGAAATGCGTGCGACTGATTTTCATTAAATTTTTAACAGAAATCGGTTGAAATAGTTAATTAAAACCAACTGAATACCACAAAGGTTTTGATTAGAATAGGCTTCATGTACTTTAACTAGAGTTACATTATTCTGATATTCGACTTGTATATGAGCAGGAAAAATTGGAGAAGACGAGGGCTGAATATGTGGAGAAAATGAAAAACAAAGTAGCTCTGATCCATAAGGAAGCAGAAGAAAAGAGGGCAGTAATTGAAGCTAAACGTGGGGAAGCTCATCTCAAGGCGGAGGAAGCGGCTGCAAAATACCGTGCCACTGGAACTGGTCCAAAGAAGCTTCTTGGTTATTTTCGAGGCTAAAACTAAAAGCCTCAGGACTGGTTGAAATATGTTTGAATTTATTTGTAGTTATTCTTCGCTTGTGAGTTCATTTGTTCATTTATATTTGGTGTTTGTGTATATGGGTTTGTAGAACGGTCTTTGCCTTGTTGTGTGTTACAGTGGTGTATTTGTGTGTAAATATACCATTTCAAGAAAAAACTAATTTTAGTTTGCAAAAAACACATGTATATTTGTATTATGGAATCATGAAGTTCATTGAAACCATGGTGTAGGAATATACATAATCTTTGTAAAAATGGAGTCCATAAGGCTTTTTATACACCCAAACCTGTATATACAGAGGGTGGAGGAAAATACATGGTCTGAAAGTTAAGGGTCATCGAACTCTGTTGCCTTATCTCCATCCCAAAACCAAATCTTATATATTCACAACATTAAAGACAAGTTAATAGATATTAAATATTCTTTAAGTAAAGCATCTCCCACATAGCACCACTTAATATATCTATTAAATATTGTAGTCTGTTCTTTCCTGTAGACTGATATGATCATTAAGCAGTTGTAATCAAAGAGAGGACAAAGTTTTACTCTCTTTTTCCTACGTCTTAATTTTTCAGAAAATCATGAGCTATCTGTGTGAAAATCAGGAAACCAACTACACTAAAAACAAGATATACATATATGTGATGCCAATCTATATATTACCTAAATAGAAATGCTTCCTTGTATTCAAAGGTTCATTTCGCGTACATTTCCGCTAAGTTAGCATACCCGAAATTGTCTATCCTTGAAAGACGTCATCACCATCATCTGGGAAATCTAGCAGCAGCTCTAATGCAGTATCAGAAGAGTCAATGAGATCATAAGAAGTGAGAGAATCTGAGGTGGCCATCATGTCGTCTACGCTTGGTCTATAGCTATCTTCTTGTTCTGGAGTTATGTTGTTGGTGTTTTTTGCTTGTACTGTGATATCTGAAGCTGAAGGGCTTTGAGAAACTCCACCATCTTTTGCTTTGATCTTCTGAAATGATTCTCCAATTTCAGAATTCCATAGGCGGAGGAAGTAATCAGAGTCTGTCTTTCTTATTGAAGATTGGTTGAGTAGTAATGATTCCATTGAGAGGCGAGCCTCAGCCTCCACTCTAGCACTCTCCCACTGTGCCATGTGGCGGGTGGAAGGGGATTCGGATTTGACATTGATTGGCTCTGCTTTGGTGGAGAGTTTGTGCACCCATGGGCTATGGACTGAGCAAAGGAACCGCTTCTTTAAATGAGTGTTCCAATAGTTCTTAATCTCATTGTCTGTTCTTCCTGGCAATTTTGATGCTATGGCAGCCCACCTACAGCCAGAGAACCATAAGGTCGACATCATGAATCCATGGAAAGTAGTTTCATAACAAAAAAAACGCAGAAGGCATACTCGGCGTTTATGTTGTGAGTGTATTTGTGAGGTTTGTGTCTCACATTGGTAAAGTATAAAAAGAAAAATAGTTAATATACCTAGGTAGAATTAAGTCCATAAACTTAAGCTTTTAGGCTAGAATTGTTGTCCTAATATGTCAATTAATGTACTCTTAGTTGATTCCTTTGTGCTTCTCTTTCTAACAATTGGTATCAAAGTATTCTCTCTGTAATAATTTGGGGTATTAAAGCTATGATTAGCTTTCATTCTTAATACGGGTATTTTGGTTTGACGCGTTTGGTTTGACTCCGGTAAAAAGAGTGTGCGACCACTCTTACTAACACACGAGGGGGAGTTGGGTCAATGTAAAAGAGACTCACAAATGAGAGGGAGGTTTGTTGTGAGTGCACTTGTGAATTTGTATCCCACATTGTGAAGTTTAAACCTTTTAAGGTTAGAAGTGGTGTCCTAATATGTATATTAATGTAGTATTGATTGATAAAATTATAGTTTAGCTTTTAAAATCATGCATTTTTAAAAAATGCACATTCTTGTTTACGATTTGAAAAAGTAAATTTTTCTATGTTTTTTAAATTGCAATTTAAAAAAAAGCACTTTCAAACGAAACATTTTCTGTGATTTTGTTTAAAATAATACTTTTGGTTTGCAAAATCAAAGTACCAAGCACACTATCAATATTGCCTTCAAGATTTAAAAGCCTGGAGTTGAAGTCGTGGGTTTTTTCCTATTAGAAACAGCAAAAGTGCATTACACATTACAAACTTGAAGCTCAAATTGGGGTCATTACCTAATCCACCTTTATATACAAGTTAAGAGCTACTAAACATGGTGGTTGATGCATCATCAACATAACATAACTGAAGAATCAACATGCATGTGTGTAAAGGGGGATTACTCATGTTTGAGGCTATAAAACCTAGAAGATTGGGGAGCAATTTAACAATATTTTACAAATATATAGGAAAACCACCAAAGGAGAACAAGAGAAATTGAGAATGACGGCTATGTATTACCTGTTACCAAGCATGCCCTGAAGCTGAATTATATTTTCCTCTTCCTCTGGAGAAAAAGGACCACGTTTGATGTCGGGGCGAAGATAGTTTATCCACCTAAGCCGACAACTCTTTCCACATCGAAGCAGACCTACACAAAGTCATTGGTTCTTTACTTCAAATTTTTGATAATAAAGGATCAACAAAAGATTATTTGTAGGGTTAAGTAGCATCGCAAACATAGAAAGCGTAATTTACTTATAATTCTGTCAAAATATTAATTAAATGATTAAATTTATATATTTTTATTCGTTTAAATTTTTAAAATAAATAGTGATTTAACGTGATGTTAAAAATCTTGAATGTAAACTTTATTTTCCTTATTTCATCTCCCACATTTTGTTTATTAAAGCCAAAAGTCCGATCGTGACCATGAAATATGCAATTATAAAAATATAAATGAATGAAAATGTCATGAATCATCTCAAACGTGTCAAAATGGCAGAAGATTCAACCGCATGCCAGTCAACCAAAACACTAATAAAATAATAAACACAATAAATCAATTAAAAAAAAGGAAGAAGAAGAAGAAGGAGGAGGAGGATCGAGAAGAATGTTGTTACCCTTTACCCAACAAAATATGCCTTCAAAAAGCTAACTCCCCTCAAATTACAGCATCAAAGATAGATGTTAATACAAGCACATTAGAGCATCATATTAACAAAAGAAACCATTGACAAACTCACAAATTGGATATGAAAAGAGCAAGAAATGCACTTTCCAGAACACAACCCAGATACCAATATACTAAGCGGTACTTACTTTTTTGCCATTAACAAAAAATAAAAGTGCTTTTATTTGAAAAAAAAAAAGAAAAGTACCAGCATGGTTGGGGAGGGTACGCCAGCTACCATGGCCATGCTTGTTGATGTACTGTAACAAAAGCTGGTCCTCTTCAGGAGTCCAAGCCCCTCTTTTCACTCCATCTTTGTCACAGCATGGTGCCCTTCCCATCTTCTTCACCCAGCTAGCTACCTCATTCATTCACACCACTCACCCACTTCGCCGTCTTCAATAACGTCCAAAGACCACGGATTTAATTATCTTACACTTACTCCCATGTTAGAGATCAGAGAATCAAAGTGATGGGATTTCTCAATGGAATTATCCAACGGCTATAAATGCTCCTCAAATATCTTATTGTATGTGTTGGACGATCGGGCGACTTCTGGACCCAGCGTTACGTTGCATTTATTTTGTACTTTCACATGGACTGCCAAGTTGAAAATGCATTTTCTTTTTTTTGAAAAAAGAAAAAAGAAAAGGGAATTAATTTATTGTCAGAACCGAAAGGACACAGAAAGCCCCAGAGAGAGTTTGTAGAGGAAAGCAGCTTTAAATTTAATGAGAGGGAGATAATTGAGTTTTGGATAAGGAGAATGAGAGAATTTCACGGAAAATAGATCGCTACCTCTGTCGGATCGTGATTTATCATTTCAGTTAGAATTAATTCATGAGAGAAGATAAAAGAGGTAAATTGAAGTCTTTTATGACTTCAACTTCGTTCTTAAAGGACCCTTTTTTAGAAAAAAAAAAAACAATCCCTCGTGATAAGGCTTCCGCAACTCGTTCTTATTGGCTCTAAACAAGCTCTTTGCCATTGTACAAAAGTTTTTTTAATTAAAATTGGAGGTAAAATGATGAAGATAGAATTTGAAATTGAGAATTTTGTTTAGATCCTATATTAAATTATTATTTATTTTAAAATTTTAAATCAATAAAAAGTTATTTAATCATTTAATCAATCAGTCAATTTCATTGCTTATGTTTGGGAGTTAACTTGTACTTCATGTTAAAATATATAATATTATTATGTTTTTATTTTAGGATTTATTCCATTTTCTTAGTTTATTAAATTTACTTGTTCACTACTCAGAAGTTCTCTATAAATAGAGGCATATGTAATATTTCAATATATTATATATCTAAGATGTATACATCTCTCTCCACTTCCCTTCTCTCTATTTTCCTTTACTATTCTTCAATATATTTAATATAGTATTCAGAGTTATTTTCTTGTGACTTTCAAATTAAACGTCATTGACGTTTTCCGGCGTTCTTTGCGTGTTCTCCAACTGTCTCATAATTTCAGTCGTCCACACGCCGCCTCACGCCTTTAAAGTTGCTGTCAGTGCCTTCTTTGCCTTAACCATAGCCCAATTTGAAAAAATAATCTCAAAATCAAGCTTGCAAGGTACAAATTTGTCGATCTGGGAAATGTACATCGTCAATAGCTTCCACATGCGCCTCCACGTGCCACCCAAACATTCTGCCTGTACACCACGCGCCACCAAAGCTTGCCAATCAACCTCGGTATCCATGCCAAACGACAAATCCAAAGCCGATGAGTCCATCGTCGTCGAGAACAGCCTCACCGGAGCTCACACGTGCTGTCATGTAGTCGTCTTTCATGCGCTCACGCACCTTCTTCTGTCCAAGCGCGTCCTGCAACGCGCACGTTTTTATCACGTGCTTGCCACGAAAGTCAACCCAACCCAATAGGCTTGGTCAACTAGGTTTCACAACCCGAGCCGGCCCAATAAGCAAAACCATCTTCACTCGGTTTAGCCGTGCAGGCCAACCAAGTTGGTTTCTACCCAACTCAACCGATCAAGTTAGTCGGGTCATACAGGGCCTAAATTCGTTTCAACGGCCCAAGCCCGTCTTCACCCGGTTTAGCCAAGCAAGCCAACCGGGTCAAGTTCTACTCGGGTCATTTGATTAGGCCAGTCGGCCCAATTCACTAACCCGGTTCACTAGCCCAACTGCCCAAGTCAGCTGTCAACTCGGTCCACTTACCTATACATCCATTTCAAGGCATTTAATTTCAATTCAAACCAATTCAATAGTCTTCCTAGCCAGTTGCTGCCACCAGTTGCCACCTTCGGTCACCACCTCTGGCGACTTTTCAGCCAACTCCAATAATTTCTCCTGCAAAAAAAGAAAAAAAAAAATCTACATACCCTCTTCAAATTACCAGTCAATTGACAATGTATCCCACAGACTTTCAATTGTGATAATGTCGCCCCAAACTACTAAACACTTGTCAATGTCCCCCCAAAGACGGAAATATCCTTAATAAAATAGTAAAAAATAATAATTAAACTAAAAATTAAAAACCAAAAACCAAAAAAAAAAAACACAACCAATCATTTGGCCAAAATTCATTTTTTTTTTTTTTAAAAAAAAGAGTTTAAAGATTTTCGTTTTTTTTTTTTGTAAAAAAAAAAAAAAACTTAACACTTAATTGAACAAATTTAAAATTAAAAAAAGAAAGTATAAAGATTTTCGTTTCTTTAAATTTGTTTTTTAATCATTTTTTTTAATTTATAAGGGTATTTATGACTTATTAAAAAATTTGTATGGCATTTTTGTCTTTTTAATGACATTAAGGGGACCATTGATAATTATTTGGTAGTTTGAGAGGAAAATTGTCACAATTGAAAGTTTGGAAGGACATTGTCAATTGAGTGATAATTTGAGGGGCATATGTAAATTTTTTCTAAAAAAAAAAAAAAAAAAAACCAAACTCAAGCAGCTTGAGTTTAAAGGAATGTTAAAATATATTATATTATTATGTTTTTATTTTTGGGTTTATTTCGTTTTCTTAATTTATTAAGTTTATTTGTTCACAACTCATAACTTTTTTCTGTAAATAAAGACTTCTGTAATACTTCAATATATCTATATATAATATGTAATCTTTACATCTCTCTGCTTCCTCTCTGTCGCTTTTCCTTTACTATTGTTCAATATATTTAACACCACGCTAAGATCACTTGTGTCGTATAAAATCCTAACAAGTGACGGATAAGTTTGACTGAATTGTAGGTACGTGGGAAAGTGGGATTGTTTTGGAGCAATGACACTTTGTCGACGTGTTCAAAAAATCACCTAAGTTAACGTCTGACCACCAGGAATTGAAGTTGCTAATGGAGGAGGGCCGGCTCGATACTTTTTGTCAACGTGGCGACAGCTCCTTTATTTTGTTGTGGTTGAAACTTGAAAGCGATTTTTCTTGGCGGAAATGCCCAGAAGGATTGGCTGTAATTACGATTGCGTATTCTGATGAAGTGTCGCTGAGCTGCTGAGCATGTCATCGGCTCGAAGCTGGCGAGGGACGACTGGGTCACTGGAGTCTCTTTCTCAAAGCTGTTATTGAATACTAGTTGTATCCAATTATTCTTTGTATCTAGCATAGGGTCTCAATAAACCAGGAGGAGTTATTGCTTTGACAGCCAATTAAACCAATTTATTGAAGACTTTCTTTTT